>PVJS01036442.1:0-20459 GCA_004027185.1 Glis glis
CGCTACGCCCCCGGCCCTATTTTTTTATGCTTTATTTTTGAAACCGGGTCTCACGAAGTTGCAGAGGGCCTCACTAGGTAGAGAGAGAGAGACAGGGAGAGAGAGACAGGGAGAGAGAGAGAGGAGAGATAAAGCACGCGCGCCCGCGCATGCGCGCTGAGGTTGGCCGCGAACTCGGATCCTCCGGTCTCCGCCTCCCGAAGTACTGGGATTACAAGCGTGCGCCACCACGCCCGGCCTTCTATTCTTCTTATGTGGGCACTCAGTGCTATGAATTTTCCTCTTACTACTGCCTTCAGTATGTCCCAGAGATTTTGATATGTTATGTCTCTGTTTTCATTTGTTTCTAGGAATTTCTTGATTTCTCCCCTTATTTCTTCTTTTACCCATTCCTCATTCAGCAGTGTGGTATTCAGTCTCCACGTATTTATGAGGTTTCTCTGGGTCTTCTTATAGTTGATTTCTAGTTTCATTCCAGTATGGTCTGAAAAGACGCAGGGTATTATGTCACATTTTTTGAACTTGCTAGTACTCACTTTGTGGCCTAGGATATGGTCTATTTTAGAGAAAGTTCCATGAGCTCCTGAAAAAAATGTGAATTCAGCTGTATTTGGGTGTGTCTACTAGGTCCATTTGGTTTATGGTGTTCCTTAGGTCTGAGGCATCTTTACTGACCTTTTGTCTTGAAGATTGATCTAGTGGTGTGAGAGGTGTGTTAAAGTCTCCCAATATTATTGTATTGGGATCTATGTGTGATTTAATGTCGCAAAGAGTTTCTTTTATGAAAGTGGTTGCACCTATGTTTGGGACATAAATGTTGGCTATTGTTATATCCTCTTGCTGGATTGTTCCTTTTACCAGTAAGAAATGACCTTCTTTGTGTCTTCTGATAAGTTTAGGTTTGAAGTCTAATTTGTCTGATATCATAATTGCTATTCCTGCTTGTTTTCAAGTTCCGTTAGCGTGGATTACCTTGGTCCATCTCCACCTTTAGTTTGTGCATATCTTTACTTGTAAGGTGTGTTTCTTGCAGGTAGCATATAGATGGATTGTGGTTTTAATCCATTTTGCCATCTTATGTCTTTTGATTGGGGAGTTGAGGCCATTTATATTCAGCATGATTATTGAGAGATGGGTTTTCATAACTAACATTTTGAGACTTAATTTCTGTTTGAGGTAGTGTTTGTTCTTTGCCTAGTTGTTTGTTTGATGGAAATCACTGTTTCTCTGGTTCTGGTGTTTCCTTGTTATTTCTTCTTTGTAATTAATCTCTTTGAGCATTTTCTCTAGTGCTGGTTTGGAAGACATAAAGTCTTTCAGCTTCTGTTTGTCATGGAAGGTTTTTATTTCTCCATCAAATTTGATAGATATCTTCTGGGTCGACAAATCTTGGCTGGAGGTTGTTTTCTTTCAGAGTTTGAAATATGTTGCTCCAGGCCTTCCTGGCCTTCATGACTTGGTTTGGAAGGTCTGGAGTGATTCTTATTGGTTTGCCTCTGAATATTACTTGCTTTTTTGCTCTCACTGCCTTTAAGATTGGCTCCTTGGCCTCTACATTAGTCAGTTTGATTATTATGTGGCATGGTCAACCTCTTCTATGATCCTGTTTATTGGGGGTTCTATATGTTTCCTGTACCTGTGTATCGACCTCTCTTTCTATGTTTGGAAATTTTTCTAATATTACTTCTCTGAATAGATTATTGATTCCTTTCATTTCAGCTTCTAATCCCTCTTCTAGCCTATTATTCTTAGGTTTGCTCTTTTAAGACTGGCTGAGATCTCTTCAATGTCCAATTCATGCTGTCAAATTGTTTTTTCTAATTTATATACTATGTGTTCATTTTTGGAGAGGTCATCTTCTAAGAGTGAGATTTTGTTTTCCATGTGGTCTAGTCTATTGTTGATGGTCTGTATTGATGCCTTCATTTCAGTTATCGCATCCTTCACTTCCTTCAGAGGTTCTTTTTGATTCCTGCTTATTTGATCCTTCATTGCTATCAGGCTCTCTCTGAATTCTTTTCGGAAATCCTGTATCATTTCCTCTATTGAACTTCTGAATTGTCCTTCTGGCAATCTTTGCACTTCTGAGTTAGTGGGTTTTGTTGTTGTGGGATTGTGGGGGCTCATTGTTTCTTTGCTATTCTTCCTTTTCATTTTTAAGGTTTCTTATGTTTATATCTTTGTTGCTTTTGGTAGTTCTCTCTCTCTCACTCTGTAGGTATCCTCTGTCTAATCCCTTTCCCTTTATGGTATCTTATCCTGGAGGTAGATAGTTGCTACTAGGTGAGACTTAAAGGTGAATAGCCTTTCCTGAATGGTTATTCTCACTTACATGGTATAATGTCCATTTGCAGGCCCAATTCTTGGTCTCCTTCAGTGATTGGGACCCTTGCCTGATGCCTCTCACTACCTGTGCAAGCGACCAGTGCCGCTATTGCCCTTTTCACTGCAAGCGTCGGTCTCCGTGGTCTCTACTTGGGCTGTCCCTATGTCTCTCTCTATCTACACCTATGACAGGTGTCACCAGCAGGGGTCCCTGGGCTTGTGTCTCTCTTTGCCTACAAAAGCAGCAGGTGTTGCCTTGCTCTGATTCTGTGCAAACATGGAACTCCACGTTTTCCACAGAGAGGGCTGGTTTAGTTCAGTTTTCCCCAGGTACCACAGCTGTATATCCTGTGGTGCTCCCCGGGGACTCTACAAGGGTGCTGCGACCCACGGGCTGCAAGTCTGTCCCACTCAAATGTCGCCAGGGATTGTCTGCTCATCCACATGTCTACCATGTCCCACTGCAGACCCCACTCCCACCTCCGCAGGGACAATCCGCACTGTCCCAGACCCCGTGAGTCCCTGTGGCTTCGCTGGGTGGTCTCCCCCTGGGGCAGCTCATTGACTTAGGGTCTCGTTGAGCGCTGCTCTTAATCTCTTGGGGGGGGGGGCTCAGTCGCTGCTATAGGCTCTGGTCAGGCCTCCGGGCCCTGGGGACTCTGCTGAGTATGAATCGAACTGCTGCACGCACCCGTTGCTGATGCTCTGCAGTGCTGGTTTTAGAAGAGCTCCCTGGCTTCCTTGTTGGTGGCCTGCAGAAGCTGCACTGCCGGTTGCTGTCGGCGCGGTCTGATCAAAATGGCGCCGCTGCCACTTCTGCCAACACAGCAGTTTGGGTTGAGTCGTGCGTGGACCGAGTCACCGCTTGCCTTCACTGCTGCTATTCTGCAGCTGCTGGAATCACAGGAGGTCGCTGGCGTCTCCGTTGGTCTTGTGCAGGAGCCACAATGCTGGTAGCTGCCGGCAAAGTCCTGCCATGATGGTGCCGCTGCAGCCACTGTCGCCACCGCCGTTTGGTCTCTTGAGTGTGGAGTGAGCCGCTGCTTGCCTTAGTCTCTGCTGATCTGCAGTTGAACTTACAACAGGTCTCTGGCTTCTCTGCTGGCAGTGTGTGGAAGCTGTAATGCCGGTAGCGGCTGGCGCGGTCCAGCCAAATGGCGCCGCCACCGTCCCTTAGGTAAGGCGCTTGGAGCTTTTTACTTCCCTCTGCCTTGTCTTCTGGCTTTGATTCCGTCACGTTTCAAACCCTTTGTTGTTTACTTCAAGTTTTTGTTGCTTTTCTTCTCCTGTGGAGAAGTTGCTTTCACGTCGATTGAGATCCAAGTCTCAGAGAGATTGTAGCATGGTATCTCCCTTGGTCGCCATCTTGGATTCTTCGCTTTAAGTTTTTTTTAAATGCATGAAATCAAATCTATAATCTTTTCCTTTTTAGTTTCAATCTTTAAGAATATTTAGGTAGCCATTTACATTTTCTTCTGATAATCTGTATGTTTACATTTTAAAGTGAGATCTAATTCATATAACCATAAAATTCTTCATATTAATGTGCAGAATTTGATTTTTAGTATATTCACAGGCTATGCAACAATCACCATTATCTAATTCTAAAACATTTTCATCACCCCCCCAAAGAGACTCCATGTCCATTAGCCTCATTCCTTGTTCTTCCTAATCCCCAGTTCTTGAAAACCACTAATCTCTATTAAGACCTTAATAGAGAGGTGTCAGAATGGAAGATCTTTGCCAGCTACTTCTCCGATAGAGGACTAATATCTAGAATATACAAAGAACTCAAGAAACTTATCACTAAAAAAAGAAACAACCTGCCGGGCATGGTGGTGCATGCTTGTAATCCCAGTAGTTGGGAGGCGGAGACCAGAGGGTCCATGTTCGTGGCCAGCCTCAGCTACTTAGTGAGGCCCTCTGCAACTTAGTGAGATCCTATTTAAAAATAAAGAAAAAATAATAGGGCTGGGGGTATAACCCAGAGGTAGAATACCCCTGGGTTCAATCCCTGGTACTGCAAAAAAAAAAAAAAGAAAAAAAGAAACAACCCAATAAAAAAATGGGCAAGTGAACTAAATAGATCTATCACAAAAGAAGAAATATGAATGGCCAATAAATATATGAAAAATGTGCAACATCATTAGCAATCAGAAAGATGCAAATCAAAACTACACTGAGATTTCACCTAGCCCCAAATAGAATGGCAATCATTAAAAACACAAATAATAATAAATGCTGGTGAGGATGTGGGGAAGTAGGAACTCTGAGACATTGTTGATGGGATTGCAAATTAGTGCAATCACTTTGGAAACCTGTGGAGGATCCTCAGAAGAATGGGAATGAACCTACCATATGACCCAGCTATACCACTCCTGGGTATCTACCCAAAAGAATTGAAACCAGACTACCATAGTAATGCATGCATATCTATGTTTATAGCAGCACAATTTACAATAGCCAACATATGGAACCAGTCTAGGTGTCCATTAATAGATGAATGGATTGCAAAATTACGGTATATACACACAATGGAATTCTACTTAGCCATAAAGAAGAACAAAATTATGTCATTTGCAGGAAAATGGATGGAATTAGAGAATATTATGCTTAGTGAGATTAGTGAGTCACAAAAAGTGAAAGGTCAAATGTTTTCCTTCATATGTGGAAGCTAGGGAGAAATTGGGATACAAAAGAGACTCTAGACAAAGGAGGAGAAACTGATGGAGGGAGCCTAAAGGAAGGAGGTGGATGGGGGGAGGGAGACTCGATGAAGGAAGCACTTCAGCAGACATGATGTACATACACAAAATCATCAATGCCAATCTCACTGTCGTGCACAGGGAGGGTGAGGGAGGGGGTAGGAGTTAGGGGGAGGCTTACTGAGGGCTGTATGCATGTCTGTCTCTATCACTGTGAACTTCATCTTGATGTATGATTATAATGCACCCATAAACAAAGCAAGACAAAATAAAAAACAAAAACAAAACAAGACCTGGAAATGAGATATCACCACATATCTTTCAGACATTAAAAATGAAAGGAAGCCGGGCATGATGGCTCATGCTTGTAATCCCAGTACTTGGGAGGCTGAGACTGGAGGATCCGGGTTCACGGCTAGTCTCAGCTACTTAGTGAGGCCCTCCGCAGCTTAGTGAGACCCTGTTTCAAAATAAAGAATAAAAAAATAGGGCTGGGGGTGTAGCCTGGGTTTAATCCCCGGTACTGCCAAAAAAAAAAGAAAGGAATTATGAAAAAGTTTATGCAAATACATTTGATAACATAGATGAAATGGGAAAGTTAATTAAGAGATATAAATTATAAAAATTGTCTCAACTTTTAAATCTTATATGAATTAATAAAATTCAATTTTAACTAAAAAAAAGAAAAAAGAAGGAAAATCAATAATCTGTCTTCTGTCTCCATGGATTTGCCTATTCTGGATATTTCAAATCACTGAAATCATATGATATGTGGTCTTTTGTGTGTGGCTTCCTTTACTTAGCATAACATTTTCAAGGTTCATCAGTGTTGTAGGATGAATCAATATTCTGTTTCTTTTTATAGTTTCCATTGTATGGACATAATATATTTTGTCTATCCACTCATCAATTATTGTAATTTTATAATACATTTTCTAGTGGGGAAGTGTCCCTTTGTGGTTCTTAAAGAATACTCCTCAGACCTACAACATCACTTGGGGACTCGTTAGAAATGCAGTTTTGTAATCCCAGGATAAAAAAAAATAGGGCCGGGGGTGTAGCTCGGAGGTCAAACACCCCTGGGTTCAATCCCCATTACCGCAAAAAAAAAAAAGAAAGAAATGCAGTTTTTAGGTCTCACTCCAGTCCCACTGAACAATAGTCCCTGGGGATGGGTCTTGGCAACCTGTTTTAACAAGCCTGATCCACTGTGGCCGAGAACCACAGGTATACTTGTTACCCTTCTTCTTTAACATTGTTTGGTTTTTCTAGATTTATTAATTCCTGTAGCTGAAGTCTAGTGTTTGGGAATGTAAATCCAAGTTCTAATTTTTAAATTGTTAAAGTCTTCCTAAAGCCTTCTTTTACTCTTTCTTTTTCATTTTTGTGGTGCGGGGGATCAAACCCAGGCCTTTTGCATGGTAGGCAAGTGTTCTACCACTGAGCTATACCCCAAGCCTTTATTATTTTTTAAGAGGTAGGCTCTTTTCAAGTAAAAGTGTTCATATTTACATTCGATTTTATTTAGAAGTTTCTCTACCTGGTTTTAGGGCTCATCGTAATTTCTCTGTTTTAGGGCTCTTAATTTCCTTTTAAACAATGAATTACTATAGAACATAAAGACTACAATTCTCAAAATGCACTGCTACAGGGTTCTGTTGTCTCCACTGCTGCACATCACATCTTGGGCTATACAGAATGTGTCATCATGTGTCTGCTCCCTACCTGCCCTCGTGGACCTTCTCACATGGGTGTAGAGATGGATGCTCTGGGTGGTGGGCAGGGCAGGCAGCAGGGCTGTAAAGCATAGTGCCCACCAGGTAGGCGCTAGCCGCATGTTTCCTGGTGGTGATCAGGAAGCTGCAGACATCTTCCCATCCTTTTCTATTGGTTTCTGTCTTGAGGAGACAAGCCAGATCATTCCATGAGCTGAAAACTAAAGTCAGATAATAGAGTTTCTTTTCTGACTGTGCCATGTCTCATATCGGCTCTTCCAAGATTTTGTTCCTCTTATTTTGGCCTTTGTTTTCAGCACTGCAAATATTAAAAGAATCTCTTACCATGTTTTTGTGGACAAGTCAGTGACAAGTTGAGAGAGGGTGTATGGAGGTGTGATGGCCACCCCAATAGAGTGACCCATGTGCTTCAGCGGCCCGTGTCTCAGGAGAGGATCTCTGTCCCAGGTTCAGGAGACATGGCATCATTTCCACTGCATTTTTGTTTAAAGATCACAGTTGGACTGAAAAGGACAGAGATAGTACAAAATGAAAAGAGACCATTGAACTCACAGAATTCTCTTGGCGAGAAGCAAGCTAACTACACAACTGCAAACACAGATGGCCTTTTCTGGAAAAAGAAAGAACCAGAGGGCAGGGCCAAGAGCATGAAAAAATCCTTCCTGAGTGGAAATAGAACTGAATCCTAACCAACATACTTCCAGCATTTGCCCAGTTAGGTTTCAGAATTGCTACAGACCACCAGCATCTGCAGGTGTGTTGGGTGTGTGTGCAGGTGCAGATAATTGTGTCTGTACTTCCCAGGTGTTCGGATGGGAAGAACTGCACTCAAGGAGCTGCAACTAAGGAATGACCCCTAAAGAACCTCGTCTGCATCTGGACTTGGTTTAGACAGTGGGATTCTGGACTTCACACTGATGCTGGACTTTGGTGACCTTGAGAGGTAGTGAGTGTCTTTTACACGGAAGGAGAATATAAATAACTTGTGATTGGTTGGTGGACTTTCATGATGTAAAAAGTGGACCCACACATTCTTTGATACTTCTCCCTTCAAGAGAAGGACCTTAACCCTCTTCTGCTCGAGCATGACCTGGACTTAGTGACTTGTTTCTAATGAATAGAATGTGGTTGTGAAGATGGGATGTGGCTTCTGAGATTGCCATAAAAGATATTGTGGCTTCTTCTTTGCATTCCTTTCCACTCACTCTGAGGGAGGCAGTGGCCAGGTCACCAACCAGCCCTGTGGGGAGATCTATATGGGAGGAACTGAGGCCTCCTGCCAACAGCCGTGTAGATAAGTCCTGTTGGTACTGGGTCCTAAAGGCCCTGATAAGACTTTAGATGATGATGGTGCCCCTGCCAACATCTTTACTGCAACCTTGTGAGAGATTCTGAGATAGAACTACTGACCTGACCCATAGAAGCTAGTCCATAATAAATGTCTGCTATTCTAGCCACTATATTTTGGGGGTAGTTGGTTACACAGCAATAGATAATTAATACACTGTCATTCTGGAAGAGCTGGACTCTTGACACCTATCAGGAAAGAGGGATCCAGGCCAAGATCTCTTCAGAGACTGCATGTGGCAGAGGTCTTCTGTGTCATAAGTGCAATAGTCAGTACATCTTTATAAACTGAAAATTTGTGTAACCAGCACCCAAATAGAGAAGCAGTTCACTGGACCCCCAGAATCTCCCCTCAGCCCCCTTCTGGTCATCACCCCTCCAAGGGCAGCCACAATCTTGACCGCTAGCAGCAAAGATGAGTTTTGCCTGTTTTTGAACTTTATGTAAATGGAATCATACTCTTTTGTGTCTGGCTTTTTATACTCAACATTGTGTTTATGAGATCTATCCAAACGGTTACATCTAGCTGTAGATTGCTCATTATAATTACTCTCTAGTATTCTATTGTGTGAAATCCCACAGTTTATTTACTATCCATTCTACTACTGATGGACATTTGAATGGGTTCCAGTTTGGGGCTATTACAAATAGTCTAACTATGAACACGTAAAGATAAGTTTTATGATATTATACCTAAAGATTGAAAAACAAATATGTAGATTACCTTCCACAGCTTACCTTTCAGACACAGCAAAGAAGAAACAGAAGGTTGTAAAAATAATTGAAATAAATGCTCCCATTAGCTAATGTGAATCATTTCTACTAAGCACAGCATGAAAGGTTCCCATGGAAACCACTCATTCCTGCTTATCCACTGACTATACAGTGCACAAGGCTGGGGGAGGAGAATCTGGCCTTGTTCTCCAGGAGTTCCCCACAGCACAGAAGGGGACAAGGGAAGGACATGTGTGCTGGGACACAGGGCAGATCTCCATAGATGCCAAGGAGGTTCCTTAATGGAAGGGAGTCCAAGGGATCAAGAGGGCTTCCTGGAGGTTGGGACTTGGATAACAGACGTAAGCAGACACCCAGAGTTGGAGATGAGGTGAAAATGGGAAGAGAAAAGTCACAGAGATTGGCATTATTTATAGAGACCCCACCTCATTAAAGATGACTACAGAAAATGCAAGAGGGGGAAAAGCAAGGCTTTTTTCCAGTGCTCTCCCCACTGACATCCTTCACTGTTAAAAGAGCATGGGAAGCTGAGTGTGGTGATTCATGCCTGTAATGCCAGTACTTGGGAGGCTGAGACTGGGAGATCATAGGTTCAAAGCCAGACTCAGCAACTTAGCAAGGCCTTCAAGCAACTTAGTGAGACCCTGTTTCAAAATAAAATAGGGCTCGGAGTGTAGCTTAGAGGTAGAATGCCCTTGGGTTCAATCCCTAGTACCACCAAAAAAAAAGGAAACTTTTTTTCTAAAGAAAACTCATTTCAGATGGATCTTTCTTTTTCACTAAAGCTCATCTTCTTAAAGGTTGGAATGTCTGAAGTGATGACTTGATTTAAGTCAAAAGATGCTCATTCATCCAATATCTATTCTGTGAGGGAGTCATTTTCCCAGGCCACTGAAGATGAGGATGAACCAACACAAACCAACTCCAAAGAATCTCAGCAGCACTGCAGCCCACTTACTGGGGTTGGGAAATGGTTAGGCAGAAAATCCCTGGGAATGCTTGCCACAGGAAGCTTGGCAAAGCTGATGATATCTGCACGGTGGGGGAGACATTTTCAAGTTGTTCTCAGCTTGAAAATAGTTCCCTTCACCAAAAAAACCAGATGCTGTAAAATCTCCCTCAGGGCTGCAGTGGCGATCAGAGAGGGAGACGATTGAATGAAGACAGTGTTTATGGGCAAGAAGTGCTTGGTACAAAGATGTAGCCCTGATAGAGCCATGCAGTAGGCATTTTGCTTTGTGTGTAGCAGAACTCATGCCATGTGCACAAGCCTGCTCAGTATCCAGTAAGGACAGGTCTACCAGAGTTATGCACATTGCACACACCAAAATGTGCTTAGAGTATAAACTCTGAGCAGCTGTAGATAGAGAGAGCCCACTGCTCTTGAAATGAAAGCAATGCATAACCACGAGGGAGAGCTTCCCTACAATCTGTGTGCCATGTGGCATGGTATAGGGCCCAGAAGAGGACATGGGGCAATATCAATTTAAGGTAGTGACAGAGGAAGAGTCAAGCAGCATGTAAGAGACTTCTCCTTCCACATATAGCTGAGGGCCTCAATGTGGTAAAGTGGTTACAAACAGCAGAACCCCCTATGGTTGTGATATTACAACATACATATATACATAAGATTTATCATTCTGGAAGCTGTACAAGGCACATTATATAAGATTAATCAGTTCTCCATAATATGAGTTACTTGGATAAGCCAAGCCTGATAGATAAAAAGACCGAAGGGGGCAGTTCTTCATGCTTCATGTCTTTAAAAGTCCTGACAAAGTTCTGTCTCAGTAGATTTCTGGGCAAGGTGGTCTCTGCTCAGTGACAGAGCCCACCATGCAGAATGGAGAGTCTGTAAGGGCTGCTCTGGCCTGAGAATGAAGGCCCAGTGACAGAGACAACCCACCCGAGTGTTCCTCTCCGGGATGTGTTCTAGCTCTGTCAAAACACTATGTACCCATGGAACGTCATCTTGCTGGCAGTTGGCACATGTAGACAGTGAACTTGACCACCAAGAAGTAAAAGTCCACCCCTCTTACACGTGGGAAAGTTCTCTCTCCCCTATTTCTAGTAGTTTTCAAAATTACCTCGCGTTCCATCTTGCCCAAGTCCTCCTGGAAGTACTAAACCCACACCAGAAGTGCAAAACCCCACACACCTCACTCTAAGCCAAACAGCCCTGCACAGTGGCCTGGTCTCATCTAAGTATTGTACCTTGCAGATGGAGAACTGGAGGCAGAGTAGCTGTGGCCTGTCCCAGGGCCCATTTAGGCCAGCGTTGTGCCTGAGCTGAGGCTGCCCTGGTTCTGGACTCCTTCTTCAGTTCTCTTCTAGTGTACTGCCTCCTTCCTATGGCTAGCACCACTCCCCAACTGTCCCCCAAAACTCAACCCAAAATCCTTCCTGGTGGTTACCTTCAAATCTAAAAATAAAAGTAGTGGGCAGAGAGTCTAATTCTCTAGGAAAGTTGTGTCCATGTTGCTGCGGCGACATACCTCCTCAGTTTCTTTGAATCAGTGGCTGTTTCTGAGAGAGAGAGCAACTGGCTGGGTGAAGTGGGGAACTGTGTCCACCTTGTCTAATGACAACAGCTGCCAAATTTAGATCCGGGGCACCAGTATACTTAGAAGGGTTTAATCCTGTCTCCTGCGGCCTTTTCTTTGGTATTTCCTGAGGACAGAGTGGGGCCTGCAGCAACTAGCTTTGGGTCTGACTAAGCATTTTTTTTTTTTCTGGAGAGGAGCAAGCCACAACCAGGCTTCATTCCTGGATGGGGGTAAGACCCAGGGAGAGGCAGAGCGAGGATGAGAGCTGGGGTACTTGGCCCAGGGCCTGGGTGTCCTTCAAAGAGGGAGAGCCTGACGGCAGGTAGTCGTGCTTTTACAAATGCCTGCCCTTGGTTGTGCGATGCTGAGAGACTCCAGAAATCAGAGCAAATTCAGAACTCTCCCAAGGTCAAAGAAAAGAGTTTCCCTCTGGGAATGTTCTTCCTCAATTGTGAAATATTAACTATAGGAAGAGAAGACTTGTACGTGCCGTAGCATATGGGTGTTATGAAATTATTTTGTCTGAAACTTGACTTTGGGTCCTGGTCAGCACAAGCATGTAGCAGTTTACAAAATATCTTGTTTGTTTGTACAGAGTGAGATAGTTGTTAAACCATTAAGACCCCTAAATAAAAAGGCTGTTTTCGGCACTCTATGGTGACAGAGGCCAGAATAGTGGGAATCTCTGTGGGTGGGCAAGCCACGGGGAAGGTGACCAGGCAGCCTTCTGGAGAGTTGGGAATGTTCTAAACCGTGGTCTGAGTGGTGGCTCTGTGGGCCTGAGCATGTGTAAAAACAGAGGCCGAGGCAGGAGGATCACCGGAGCCCAGCGATTTGAGGACAGCCTGGACAACATAGCAAGACCCTGTCTCAACAAACAGCAACAATAAAAAATAAAAACTTATCAAGGTGTGCCCTTGAGATTTGTGCTTTTCATTCTGTATAAGTTAAGCCTCCATAAAAAAAGAAAAGTAATCTTAAATGAGGTTTTTGTTGCTTTGGTAAACCAGTAATTCAGGAAGGGGACTCTTGTTTCCACAAGCTAAAATATGAGTGACTTACATGATCTTTCAAGCCATCTCTGGGCTCTCCTCTATGATACCTTTTGTGCCCAAGCTCTTTCCTCTTAAAATATGACCCACGACTTTTAAGGGTCATAGATGATTTCTCTCCATCTGTCATTCTCATCTGTGGCAAATGTGGACATGTCATTCGGAATGTAGCACGGAGGTCCTGATGAAATTGGAAAAGCATGTGGAGATAAAAATCACTCTGGGATGAATCCAGACACTTCCTGCCACTTGCCAGATGTCACAGAGCTGGAAGCCACCCTCCCGGGGGAAGCGGTTCAGCCGGCCTCGGCCAGATGTGTAGGAAGCCGGCTCAGGCCCCCATGCTAACACTGTTCTGATTGTGCAGAGCATATGCTTTCAGTCAAGAGTGAAAAATGCAGGCCGGGGCACATGCCAGGAGTCTTTCAAGCATGGCCCACCAGTCAGCCTACAGCGCAAAGCACTGAGGCGTCCAGTCAGCAGATGTGTGTCACCACGACGCAGGCCGGGGCTGGTTAGCTGGTCCCAGAGCTCAGTGACCTAATGCACATACTCAGTCCTTCCTGAGAACCTCGCCGTGGCTGGCATGCTGCGGGATGCGTGTCAGCTTGACTCTGGAGGCTGCCTGGAACATGTGCACTTGAAGCACATGGGTTGGCAGGAATGCCCTTTCCTGCACCCGGCCTGGTGTCAGAGACCTGAAGGAGCGGCCGAGACGCAGAGGTGCAGCTCTATGGGACAGCATGGCAAGCTATTTTGGGAAAACTGCCTAGAGACCAGGTTCCCTCTCCTGCTGTGGCTTCCAGGGGCCTGGGCTGCCTGTAGGCATGTCCCTCCCTCCCCTCATTGAGCCTTCAAGGGTTCCACCTGCCCCTCCCTATGATAGAAAGCCCAAATGTAGTACTTGTTTAAATGTTCTAAACTCCCCGAGACAGGCTTTGCATGAGTCCTGCCTGCTCTGATTAAGGAGGGTAAATGTGCACATGTACACACACACACACACTTCTAATTCTGTGTGTTTGAGAAGAAGCAGACAACTAAACTGTCATTCAGAGAGAGAGAGACACACACACACAGGCAGACAGACAAACAGAGACAGACATGCTGACAATGGCAGAGATACCCCAGGGCGGCCTATATGTGTTTACAACCCCTCAGTTGTCCAATAGCAGCAGATACTGTACTGAGACAGAAGCCCTGCAGTAGTGTTCTCTTGGGTGAATACACCTGGGCAGATATAGAAACACTTCTCAGCAGTCGTTCCCACCAGTTGCGCAGAAACCTGGCCAGGGAGAGTTCTACTCCCCGAGCTTTGCTCCAAAGACCTTTGTGGAATTCACTAATGCTGCGTAAGGACATTGTCCACATGTAAGACTGTCATTTTTTGGCAAATGTACATACCTGTTCCCTTTCCACCCAGACACCAGGAAAGCCCAAAACGACGTCAATCATCACTCCAGCTCACCAAAAACTACTGCCTTCCTGTCCACACAAAGATCTTCCTTTATATAATCGTGGCTCTGGTTTCTTAAGATCTGATCCCCAGAATGGGGAGTGCCTGACGCGGTGCATCACGCGTGATGTATCTGTTTCCATTAAACCACAGCAGTGCGTGTGCTGGGACCGTGAGCATCGACCTGTCTACCAGTCACCATTTCCGTACCAGGCACTAAAAGTAGTCGCCCGAAAGTTGGCCGGACGCCATGTTTGTAGTGTGGATTCTGCTCCCCTGGCAGAGAGCATTCTCAGGGTAGGCAGTGGGCATGATAATACATACCTGTGGCTCATCACCAGTCATTTACTTGGCTTTAGAATTTGTTTTTGTGCTTACGCTGGAATATGGGTCTGCCTAAGGCTGTGGGAATTCACAGCACTTTAGATAAACTAAATGATCTTCCCCTGAAAGACCTGAGTCAGGCAGAACCAAGGGGGTTTAGTCTCATGTTCAGCCACCCGCTCAGGCCCTGTGCTGGTTTCAGAAGCAAGACATCAGCCCAAGATGGGCTTCCCCAGTCACCTACCATAGACCCCATATAATCTTGAGAGAGTTTCAGCTTGTCTGCAGAGTGAGGAGCCTTAGTTAACCTTTCACGACACCTCCCACCCCACTCCATGAGTCTGTGCCTCCAAAGAGGTTTCTTTACAGATGCCCCCAAGGTTCTGTTTTCTCTTTGTCATCTCTCCAAGACTCCTTTTCACTCTGTTAATCCCTCTGCTTAATTTTCACACATGTGTGATGGTTAAATTTTATGTGTCAGAGTGGCTAGGCTATTGCGCCCATTTGTTTGGTCAGACACTGGTGTAGAAGTTTTGCTCTGAAGGTGTTTTGTAGATGTGACTACAAAATCAACTACAATCAGTTGATTTGAGGAGGTGACCCTTGATAATCTGTGTCAACCAGTCAAATGCCTCAAGACCCAGATTTCCTAGAGAAGGAATTTTGCCTCAAGATTATACCATAGACATCTTACTGGAGTTGCCAGCCTGCAGCCTGCCAGACTTACTAGGTCCCACAATTGTACATGTCCATTTACTTAAAAAAGTCCCTGTTTTTTATTTTTTCTGAGGGGAGAGTACTGGGGATTGAACCCAGGGGCATTCTACCTCCAAGATACATCCCCAGCCCCCCCCCTTTTTAAATTTTGAAACAGGATCTCCCTAAGTTGCTGAAGATCTTGCTGAGTTGCTGAGGGTGGCTTTGAACCTGTGATCCTCCTGTCTTAGCCTCCCAAATGCTGGGATTACAGGTGTGTGCCATCACACCTATGCGTGCCCTATTGGTTCTGTTTCTCTGAGAACCCTGACATATAACACAGCACCCACTCCTATTTCCTCAGAGTGACTATTTCTTTCTTCTCCCAGTGCTGCCAGGTCTGCTTTTAGTTCTCCTGCCCAGGTCATACGCACAGCCCTCCTTCCCTCTCTCCGCATGTATCTGAAGCTCTCAGGGTGCTCCTCAGGAGGTCTGGGCTCCACTCTTAGGAAACTGTTCCTTTCTTCAGCTTTATCCCATCCTAGGGTGAGCCATGAGCAGCCTCTTCCTGATCAGCCCCCTCTGGACACCATAGTGGGGAAGGCCTGTTCCCATAGTCTAGGAGCAGAAGCAGAGGTGCCAGGCCCCAGAAACCTGAGCACAGGGACGGTGACAGGGGCAGTGGCCTGTCTTTATACCATTTTACATAGATATTTATTTCAGAGTTATATGCTGGGTATTTCTGCTTATTTGGTGGAAACTTTTTAAATGGCTGACTGTCTTCAGGGAAAAGGCCTAGAGAGATAAATCTACGGGAAAACGTTATGGGGGAGAGTCGGTACCTGAGAAGGAATACCATGACTAGGAGGTTAGTGTCCCAAGGGCTGGCAGGGTTTTGTCTGTTTTGTTTCTCTAGCTCCTAAGATATCATTTAGCACAGCACAGACCATCAATAAATCTTCACTGAATGAATGAGGTGAATCAATTTGTTAAAAAAGGCCTTCCCATTTCCAGAAATCCTAGGATATGGTTTTCTTTTCTTTTTTTTCTTTTTGGTGGTATTGGGGATTGAATGCAGGGGCATTATACTTCTGAGCTACACTCCAGCCCTATTTTATTTTTTATTTTGAAACAGGGTCTCACTAATTGGCTGAGGCTGGTCTTGAACCTGTGATCCTCCTATCTCAACCTCTCAAGTACTGGGATTACAGGTGTGTGCCACCACACCTGGCTGGATAGGGTTTTCTTAAACATAAAACATTTCTTAAACATTAAGAAAATGAGCAACAAAACCAAATCAATCCCCAAAACAAGATAAAAAAAATCCCCTCAATCCCTGAAAGTATTAACTCTTGATTTTCTGAGGAAGTGGTAAAGAAGGCCTACTTGGACTTATTTGTTCTTTCAATATACATTTCTTACACCCCAGTGCCAAGCACGGGGCCTGGAGCCCCTGAGACTTTAGTTAATGAAAGAGCGCAGCCCCACCCTCCAGGAGCTCCCACCCAATAGCAGACAGACCAGGGCTCTGATAATTACTGCACAATGTGGTGAGTGTTCTCTGTCTGGAGGGGCCTGGGAGCCAGGGAGGGAGTGACTAACTTCTGACTGCCTGGGGGCCTTAGGGAAGGCTGGGACTTGAAGCCTCAACAGGAGTTCACATGCCTGGCGAGGGGCAGGGAGAGGGAAGGAGTCCAAATTCTACCTTGGACCATGGTTCCATCAGATTACACACTTGCCAGAGTTGCTGACAAAGAGCCAAATGGACAAGCAAAAGTTGGCTCTTCTTCCCTTTTCTCTGCCCCCGAGAGAGATGCTAATGAACGACAGTGGCCAAAGGCAGGTGAGAATGAGCAAGAACCTGGATCGTGGGCCAACTGGATCACCAGCCTCCTCCATGAGTCATGTGGCCTTGGCCATACTGAAGTCACCAATGTGGACTGAGGCTTGGTAACCACATGGCTTCTCCATTAGGTGGGGCCCGTGGAGGGAGAGGGCCCGTGGGTGACATCCACTTTTCTTATCACCTTGCGGAGAGCCAGCCGGAGGGGGCTGCTCCACCAGGAAGACTTGATAACATGACAGACAGGGCTTCTTAAGACAAAGAGTAAATGCTCTTAAGAGAGTGGGTGCTGCTAAAAACCTGTTGCCCGTTAATTGCTGCGGAGTGGAATATGCCAAGGTATCTTAATTCAAATCTTACCTCACCGTCCTAGGGACCTTTTGTTGCTGTAAGTAAGGATGGTCCTCGGTTCCAAGAAGAAAATTAAAGGCTGCTCCTGAGATGAGCACAGTCATTTGGATGAAAGAAAACACATGGTTGCATTTAGAGATCAGATCTCAACAAGACGGGGCACTACCTCCTGCCCAGAGAGGAACGGGCCACAGGATGCAAAACTGGAATTTATGTGAGACTACTTTGCCCTTATTATAGCACCTCCAGCAGGGGATCTTGACATACATTTATGGCACTAATTAGTTCTTGCGTCTAATTGCCATGGGTGCACACTGTGCGTGCCCATTTTTCTGATGGGAGAACTGACGTGGAGGAGATGGGCAGAAAGATGTTTTTAAAGGAAAATGATGCCAGGCCTGCATAAGTGGTCAGGAGTTTGCCTGGGAGAACTGTGTCTTCCTACTTCTGCCTGAAGGCACTGTTCGGTGCTGAGCTCAGAGTCTCTGCCCTCCAGCATTGGCTTCCGTAATCCATCCCTGAACTTGGAGTCAAAAATGGCAAAGTTTTACGTTGGAAGCTACATGCTCCTCAGGTCACTGCTTCTGAGAAGCAGCACCGTGACTAAAGGCATGACCTCTGGAGCCAGCCCTCCTGGGTTTACACTCATGCTCTGGCCGCACCAGCTGTGTGAGCTTGGCAAGTTTCTCATATAAGACATCGTACCTCAGTTTCTTCAGCTGTACTAATAACAATCACATTCTCATAGGTTCACCACAAGGATTAACTGAATGTTTTCAAGGCCTTTGAAATAATGCCCGATCCACGGTAAGAGTTAAGCATGAGGCTGATCCACATGAAATTACCAACATCTATCTTCCTTTTGACTTACAAAAACAGCAATTTCATGTGACTCATTCAAAGGGCCTTACTTAAATATTCTTTATACAATCATTATATTTATAATATTTTAGTATTTTTATTATTATTCTCAATTTATGACCTTGTTACTAGATTTGAGTTTGTAATATATCCATTTTTTATTCATTAGCTCCTTCAAATATACTTTGTACAAATTCCCTTTCAAAAATGATACATTCCAAGATAGTGTTGGGTGTCTTGTGCCTGCATCGATAACCCAAATCTGCAGCTGAGGAAGGGATTGAGGACCCCACATTCTAGGATCAGCATGTGGCATGGGGTTGCTTTTGAGGCACCACTTACCAGCCCCAGCCCCTCAACACTGGCTATACGAGGAGGTCTGAAGAATAGACCTGGCCTGAAGGGGACTGGAGGGTACTGCTTCCCTCTTTGAAACTAAGGGAGGGAGGAGGCCTCAGGAGAAACCTTGCCAAGTTATCAGCATGTGGATTCTGTATGTTCTTGGCTCATCTAGGAATCGGTGAGCCCCTGGATCTGGCCTGATGCAGCAGTGCCCAGGGTGAGGGAAGAGCCTGAGGTGAGCTGCATGGTAGGGCCTGTGGCTAGAAAGGGGCAGGGCTCACCATCCTGTCATTGGCCTGGACCTGGAGTTTCAGTCTCAGTTGGAAGACAAAATTAATTCTGAACATGTCCATGAGCCTAATAGCTGGCTGCTAGGAACAGGTGAGGTTGGGAGCCAGTGACTACCACCAAGTGGGACACCAGGATGCTGAGAGCTGGGACAGGAAGACAGAGGCCAAAGGAACCATCCATGGCCACCAGAGGTGCACAGGAAGGCGGTGTTCTTGGAGAGCTTATTGATGGCACCTCCTACTAGAATTAAGCCCATGGTGGCATGTTACTGCTGGGTAGGAGTAACTACTGCTGGGTGTCCTTGTTGGGTCAAGTGTCTTACTGTCTTTTACTTCTTTCTGCAGGCCACAGTACTGGCCTCACTCTGGAAAGGTGGGGGGAGAGGAAAGGACAAGGAGAGAAACCTCCAGAACTGAAAGCAGACAAAGCCACAGGTCTCCCCTTGCCTGGGGAAGAGAAGGAGAGGAGCTCTGAGCTGGGTATAAAAAGAGCAAAACTTTCATAGTATTTACTTCATATGCCTGGCACCCTTTCAAGCACTTCAATCATATCAACTTATTTAATCATGGAAATGTTCCTATGAAGTAGTTATTATCATTATTTCTATTTTACAGATGAGGAAGTTAGGACACAGTTAAGTCATTTGCTCAAGGTTCTAAGGTAGGAAGTGGCAGAGCTGGGATTCCATCCCAGGCAGCCAGCTCCAGAATCTCATTAGTTATTAATTGAGCAAGACTTAATGTAAAGAATTGAAATAAGACTATTTGAAGCAACAGCAATTAAGAGCAAAAAAATAGTCAAGACGTTATAGAATCAGCATGAAATATCATTAAAGATTCTATAATCTATCAGGAAAAGGGTGTTTGACAGAACATAACTAGTGATTTTAGATAAATAAATTGACCCCTTGTTTATCCACACCAATGAATGGAGATTCCTTGGTAAACCACTTTCCCACCATGTCTTTGTTTCTTCCTACAAGTCTATGAGGTAGACACTATTATGAATTTCATTTTACAGACAAGGAAGCTGAATTTTACAGAAGTTAAATGACGTACCCAAGGTCACCCACCTACAAGTGGTGGAGTTAGGTATTTGCAGTTAATTCTTTTGACTTTAGGATTTGAGCTTTGAGTCCTTCAGGTGATGTAAAGGACACCAACATGAAGCCCACATGGATTCTGCCTTTGTCTAGTTGGGATGTAGTTAGACAAGGGTGCAGGCATTTGCACATCATACTGCTATGATATGAGAGAGAAAGGTGGAAAGACCCTGTGACAGAGGAGCACATGTGCCATTTTGAGTGAGTGGAGGAAACAGGGACTCAAAGTGACAGCTCCTCAAAGTGATTAGAGAGGACAAGACATACCATAAGGCAGTGATGGCAGTGACTACCGTTTTGAGCCCTTACACAATACCCACATTTATGAGTTTAAATACACATATTAGAAAAGCATAAGGTCAATTACCTGGGTGTTTATCTTAGAAAGGTAGAAAAAGAACTAAGTCACCTATGTCGCTGAGCCTTGATTTCATCCACAGAATGAACGTGAGTCCACCTTTCTCTTCTGGTCATCATGAGGCTTAGCTTAACTAACGACCTATGATCCTCCTGTCTCAGCCTCCAGAGTACTAGAATTACAGGTGTGCACTACCATACCCGGCTCTATGAGTTATTTAGAAGTATATCACTTAACATTTTGTGGTTTTCTTAAGTTATTTTTTGTCATTGTGGTGTAAATTATTTTTTTTCTTTTTTTTTTTTTTGCAGTACCAGGGATTGAACGCAGGGGCGTTCTACCTCCGCGCTACGCCCCCGGCCCTATTTTTTATACTTTATTTTGAAACCGGG
>PVJS01036443.1:0-20459 GCA_004027185.1 Glis glis
GTGTGTGTGTGTGTGTGTGTGTGTGGTGCTGGTGATTGAACCCAGGGGCATTCTACCTCTGAGCTATACCCGCAGCCTTATTAATTATTCTTTATTTTGAAACAGGGTCTCACTAAATTGCAAAGGGCCTAAGTAGCTGAGGCTGGCTGCAAACCTGTGATCCTAATGTCTCAGCCTCCCAAGTACTGGGATTACAAGCGTGCACCACCACGCCCGGCTTAATTTTTATTTTCAAACAGGGTCTCCCTAGGTTGCTGAGAATGTCACTACTTGCTGAGGCTGTCCTCAAACTTGTGATCGTCCTGTCTTAGCCTCCCAGGTACTGGGATTATAGGCGTGCGCCACCACGCCTGGCTGCAGCATGGGTTTTAACTGAGCTAAATTGGTAGAGAATACAATGAGCATGACTACAAGTGCTCTTCTTTTTTTTTTTAGCGGTACCGGGGATTGAACCCAGGAGTATTCTACCTCCGGGCTACACCCCCAGCCCTATTTTTATTCTTTAATTTGAAACAGGGTCTCACGAAGTTGCGGAGGCCTCACTAAGTAGCTGAGGCTGGCCGCGAACCCGGATCCTCCGGTCTCCGCCTCCCGAGTCCTGGGATGACAAGCGTGCCCAGCACACGCGGCCCCTACAAGTGCTCTTCTGACTTCTGTGATTAACTTCTCAGCAATTTAGAAGCGAGCATGCTGCTGTCAGTCATGTTTATGTTCATGTCACTTAGCTGACCTGCAAGCGACAAACTAAAGGAATATTCTGAGATGGACTTTTGGGGTCATGTTTAAAAGTCATGATTAATTAAATATGTTCGAGTAACGTAGTGAGGTTTGTAGTAAGGTGGTCTACACACTGCATGTGAAATGTAAAAGCAGTTAATTTTTAAAAAGTGGTATACAATAAGCACTTACTTTCTGGCTTCTATCCTTGCTTCAGAATCCGCATCGTGGATTCCCTTCTTTATTGTTTCAGCTAATACTGATATATGTCTGAGTATTTAGAAAAGAAAATAATAGGGTGATTATTACATAAATAATAACAGTCATAGTACACGGGTTCTGTAGATGAAGACAGGCATGTGGGGGCATTTCACACTGGCAGCCAGGGCCGTGGAGTCTGCGCCACGTCTGGTCAGCTCACACGCGGCTCTGACAAGAGTCTCTTTGGGGACCACCGCCCAGTGCCCTGGCCCCACTCCACGCCCCACAAAAGGACCTGGATGCCCTGCTCTCTGCTATGGATTTTAAATCACAGCTGACTTTCTTCTTAGGCCAAACTCAGCTTAATCTTTTAGGAATCTAAACAACAGAATCCTGTCTTATTAGTTTCAAAAAGAAATTATAATGAGGTAATAATAATAATCCTAGCACTAAAGAGGCTCTCTTTAGCACATCTCCATAGTGAAACAATGCTTTTTAACAAGTTCCATTACTATTCAATATGACTAGTTTTTTTTCTTTTTTAAAGCGACAAGGTCTCCCTAAGTTGCCCATGCTGGCCTCAAACTTGTGATCCCCTTGCCTCAACCTCTCTAGTCTCTAGAACTACAGGTGTGCGCCACAATGCCTGGCTTAATGTAAATAAATTTTTTTTGTAGTACTGGGGATTGAACTCAGGGGCATTCTACCTCTGAGCTACACCCCCAGCCCTATTTTTTTTTTTTTTTTGAGAAACAGGGTCTCACTAAGTTGCCGAGGCTGGCTGTGAACCTGAGATCCTCCTGTCTCAGTCTCCCAAGTACCGGTATTACAAGCATGTGCCACCACACCAGGCTACCATGAATAAATTTTCAAAATCATTTAACCATTTCATAAATGGATATTCTCTTTAGCTGTGTTCTGCTCTAGCTGGGGGAAGATCACCAACATGGCTCACTGAATATTAACAGAGTTTTAAGAGAAGGAAGGTGACCAGAGTGAGCTTTTTCAGCGAGTTCATGGAACAAGCTCATGGCCGACTTGATCAGTCCGCCTAAGTCCTTGCCTCATCCCGTCCTTCTCCCCTACAAAAAATACTCGGCGGCTCCCTGCTAAGCGTGGGCCTGCTGCGGCAGGCGACGACACGTGAAGCTGAGCAGAGACCTCGGCTGTTCTGCCTTGCTCGCCAGTCCCCAGTGAGTCCCCACAGTGGCTTTTTAGTTTTCTGCCTCTGAAACTCAAAGCCATGACCCAATAAAAAGAATACACTGCCCAAGAGATTATATATATATATATAAAAAGAAAAAACAAGTGTGTGTGTGGCACCCGGGATTGAACCCAGGGGCATTTTACCACTGAGTTATACCCCCAGCCCTGTTTTATTTTTTATTTTGAAACAGGGTCTCACTAATGTTACTGTGCGCTGGCCTGGAACCTGTGATCTTCCTGTCTCAGCCTCCCAAGCACTGAGATTATAACATGCTCCACCACACCCGGTAGAACAAAACAATATTTAAAAGTGTGCAACTATATTCTAGATTCAAAGTATTTTCAGATGATGTTTTGCCACTGGGAGGATTGGCTTTGTTTCGTCTGTGGAATGGGACTCCAAATACTTAAAATTCCACTATTAATTAGATATATACTATGCTGCAAGGGTCCTTCTCCAATTATATGATACACCATTAAAAACATGTGGCATGACCCCATCATCTATTGTCTCCACATTTAACTCAGAATGACAGGACCCTCAAGTTGACAGGAACTAAAAGTGTCAAAGAAGTCCGGAGGGGAAACCAAGACAGGTGCTCACCTCTCCAGGGAATGTGTCTGCCATTCTTGTAAAAGCAAATCTAAAAATTCAAAACAGCGCCTGAAAAGTGTGAAGAGAGAAATGCAAAACTTAGTTATATGCATATTAGTGAAAATAAAGCACCTTTTTTCTTAAGTGAGCCAACACTACTTTGTGAGGGGGAGAGGCAGTAGGGATTGAACCCAGGGACAATTTACCTCTGAGCTACACCCATAGCCCTATTTGATTTTTTATTCTGAAACAGGGTCTTCCTCGGTGGCTGAGAGTCTCCCTAAGTTGCTGAGACTGTCCTTGAACCTGTGATCCTCTTGTCTCAACCTCCCAAATACTGGGATTAGAGGTGTATGCCACCGTGCCTGGCTTACTCAACACTACTTTTTACAATGGGTACGCTTCTTCTAACTTTTATGATTCAATAGAACATAAAGAAGAACCAGAATTGATGGAAGGCCAGTTTTAATCATAGCCCTGTCTGAATCCACAACTCCATAATATATAAGTTGCCATCACTCTGACATCATTGTGCGTTATTGTTTTTAATCTTTCCAACTGAATTATTATTGGCTTCTAAGAGGCAGGGAGTAAGTGCGATCCGTCTCATACCAATTCTGGAAAGCAAATGCGGGCTATGGGTTAAATGGAGACAAGAAGGCGCGCTGCCTGGCTTGCCCTGGCCTCTCCGCTTCCTCTGTTTCTGAAGGCAGATGTTCCCTCTTTTCTTTCAGCCTTAAATTAACCATGTCATTCTCACAGATGTGCTCACTAAGCACAGCAACGGCTACGTGGATACGGAGTTTACAGCTCGGCGAGGGGCAGCAGGTCGACCCACAGTGACCAGTTGCTACTTGTATTCGGCGTCAGAGGCCAGAGCCGCTGTATGCCATGGACTGAATTTTGTCTCAACCTCAACATGTCGAGGCCTTAACAACTTCAAGGTGGGGTTTATGTGGAGAGGGGCCTTGCGCAGTAACCAAGTTTAGATCAGAGATTCCCAAATGTATTTGGCTCACTGACCCCAGTTCAGAAAGAAATGTATCCAGTGCACCCATGTAAATCTTCCTTCTTTAAGGGAAGAAACAGGAGGACAGCAGCGACAAACTTGCCTCCTTTCACATGCTGGAATCCTAATCACAGACTGTCAGCCTCCGGAGCTGCGAGAAGAGCAACGTCCGTGGTTTAAGCCACCTGCTGGATGGCATTCGTGCTGACAGCCCACGGTGACTGGACTATTTTGTCCCTACATCCCAGGTATAGAACACACATTAAAAACTGATAATATTGCCGGGTGTGGTGGCGCATGCTTGTAATTCCAGTACTTTGGAGGCTGAGACCAGAGGATCCGGGTTTGCGGCCAGCCTCAGCCACTTAGTGAGACCCTCTGCAACTTAGTGAGACCCTGTTTCCAAATAAAGAATAAAAAATAGGGCTGGGGGTGTAGCTCGGAAGTAGAATGCCCCTCGGTTCAATCCCCAGTACTGAAAAAAAAACAACAACTGATAATATCATTATAGGAATCTAGTTATAACACATTATAAATTCATATTAATATAATGTTCTAGTATAATAAGATATACTATTAATATAAATATGAAACTGCACTGTAGGGTAGTTTGTTTTTTTTCTCTAAACATTTTTATGCTGCAAAATGGTCTTCCAATCAACATTTATATATTAGAGGCATTCATGGGCAGATTAAACATGAGAGGATGCTCTTGGAAGGGACAAGGCAACAGGACCCAGGTCCTCAGGGGACCAGTATTTGCTTGTCTATTATTAGAGAGCCTGCGGTGGTTTCAATGTACCCTCCAAAATTCATGGTTTTTGGTATTGGAGCTTGAACCCATGGGCGTTCTACCTCTGAGCTAAATCCTCTACCCTTTTTATTTTGAAACAGGGTCTCACTAAGTTGCAGAGGGCCTAAGTGGTTGAGGCTGGTCACAAACCTGTGATCCTCCTGTCTCAGCCTCTCAAGTACTGGGATTACAGGTGTACACCACTATGCCCAGTTAAATTTCTTTTTTTGTGGCTTTATAGAGTTCAACTCTTTTTTTCTCTGTCTAAAAAATTCCCATTTTTTTCTCACTAAACATACAAGAACTCCAATAGCTCCACACCCACACCAACACTTGTTAGGTCAGTCTTTAATTTTAGCCATTTCAGTTTTTTCGGGGGGTGGGGTGGGGAGAATGGTACTGGGGATTGAACCAAGGGGCTTTCTGCCTCTGAGCTACACCCCCAGCCCTTTTTATTTTGATGTAGAGACTCGCTAAGTTGCTGAGGTTGGCCTCGAACCTGTGATACTCCTGTCTCAGCATCCCGAGTACTAGGATTACATCTGTGTGCCACTATGCCCACCTAAATGTCTTTTTTGTGGCTTTAGAGAGTTGGATTCTCTTCTTTCTCTCATGCCTTTCCTGCACTTGTTAATAAGATAGATACAAATCCTACTAGTGGGTATATATCCAAAAGAAATGACATCAGACGTCAGAGAAACATCGGCACTCGTACCTGCTGCAGAACTATTCACAGCCGGATATGGAACCAACATAAGTGTCCATCAACCGATGAATGAACAAAGAAAATGTGCTGTACACAATGCATACAATGGAATACTATTCAGCTTTGAAGAAGGAAATCCTGTCATTTGAGGCAACAGGTTTGAACTTGAAGGACATTATACTAAGTGGAATATGCCAGGCACAGAAAGACAAATACTGCATGACGTCACTGATGTGAGGAAGCTAAAAAGAGTCAAACTCATAGGAAGCAGAGTGTCGAGTGGAGGTCACTAGAGGCTGAGGAGTGGGAAGGACTGGAAGATCTTGGTTCAAAGACACAAAATTTCAGTTAGATAAGAAGAGAAAATTTAAGAGATCGTACACCATGGTGAACAGTTACCAACAACATAGTATACACCTGAAAACTGCTGTACCTTACATGTTCTCACCCCAAAACACAAGTGCGTGACATACTGCACATTTTATATGACGTGATTTAGTCATTCCACAACGTCTACCCAGTTTGACACATCATGTTGTACACCATAAATACACACAAAGGACATGCGTCAACTAGAAAACACAGATGGGTCTCATGCAGCTTCACGTGTAGGCGGGCCTGTACCCACGGAAGCCTGGGCAGGCCCACGTGACACTCCGGGACACCCGGGAAAGGAGGCCGCGGTGGCAGTCGAGGCGGGCGGTGCCGAGGCCTTAGAGCAAAGGCCTCTCTCCTGCGTGGCGATCTAGACACAGACTTGTGGGAAGGGGCTAAGAGGCTGCGGCTCAGGCCTGCTGCTAACTGCCCCCACGAGCCTCCTGATGGGTCCATCCAGAGGCCTTAGTGCGTTGCTTGGAAGAGGGCCCACGGGTTTTAACAAACTCTTATTCCAATGGTCAAGAATCACTGTTGTGGGCTAAGAGAACGGAGTCCTATAGTCTAGGGCAGCTTACCAGGACACATGATGAGACGGGGATTTGGAACAAAGCAGCAGCTAGTTACCCTGGTGACATGTGCCCGCGGTGCCTTCTGGGTACACCTCCACAAACTGCACAGAAGCAAGTGTCTTTTCTTTTCTCCCTTTTTTGGGTTTGGTGATGGAACCCAGGGCCTTGTGCATACTAGGCAGGCACTTCACTACTGAGCTACATCCCAGTCCTGGAAATAGGTGTCTTGTTGGGATTCAGAATCCCAGAAATCACTATCGGAACAACACATTCCCTCTCCTTTCCAGTGGTGTGAAATCACTATCGGAACAACACATTCCCTCTCCTCTCCAGTGGTGTGAAATCACTATCGGAACAACACATTCCCTCTCCTTTCCAGTGGTGTGAAATCACTATCGGAACAACACATTCCCTCTCCTCTCCAGTGGTGTGAAATCACTATCGGAACAACACATTCCCTCTCCTCTCCAGTGGTGTGAAATCACTATCGGAACAACATATCCCCTCTCCTACCCACGGTGATGTGCAATCACTGCCACCGCCGTTTACTCTTCCTTGCATCAACGATGCCGCCTTTGCGCAGTGAATGGGTGGAGGGACAACACACACACAGGGACTACCTCAGGAAACGGTGCACAAGGGTCCCCCCCATACAGGCCGTTCAAACGAATTTTCCCAAATATTTAGATCTTGATCCTTCAACCCCAAAGCATTTACTACTGGAGTGATCTTAAGATTTGGAGTTTGGCTTTCAAACAATTGAAAAATACCAAAGAATCACTTTAAAAACTTACCTTCTAACTGCAACAGACTTAGAGGTACAGTTGCTGGTTATGACAGGTATTAGCCTAGGGATGTGCGTGTGCTGTGGAGAAAACAGAGAACAGAGGTGAAAAACAGGGATGGAACTTCAGAAGACAGCTGAGAGAACTGTCCCTCATCAACCACCTGCAGCAGATATACATATTCACATTACAATACACTGACTTTAAAAAGGAAACAGAATTTCACTGCAGGGTCAAAAAAAATCACAAAATTACAAAGCTAAGAACAGATAGAATGCCGGGCATGGTGGCGCACGCTTGTAATCCCAGTACTTTGGGAGGCGGAGACCGGAGGATCCGGGTTCGTGGCCAGCCTCAGCTATCTCGCTCTCCCTCTCTCTGTCTCTCTCCCTCTCTACTTAGTGAGACCCTCCACAACTTCGTGAGACCCGGTTTCAAAATAAAGTATGAAAAATAGGGCCGGGGGCGTAGCGCAGAGGTAGAACGCCCCTGCGTTCAATCCCCGGTATCGCAAAAAAAAAAATAAAAAAATAAAAATAAATAAAAAAATAAAAAAAATAAAGAACAGATAGAATGATGATAGATAAGACAAAACAGTTATCTGAGCTGGAGAGTTGAGGGGGTTAAAAAGAAATCACCCCCTCATAGCTGTTTCACTCTTTCATTTTATTTTATTATTTCTGTGTATGTGTGTGGTACTAGGGGTTGAACCCAAGGCCTGCCACTGCTAGGTAACACTCTACACTGAGCCACATTCCCGGCCCTTTTCAAACTTTTTATTTTATTTTCAGAGGGAGTCTCATTAAATTACCAAGGCTGGCCTTGAACTTGCGATGCTCCTGTCTCAGCCTCCCAAGTTGCCGAGATTATAGGAGTGCACCACGGCACCTGGCTTATTCTTATTTTTTTTTCAATGAAATGTACAATGATGGCTTTGGGTTTACTGTTTGAAGTAGGCCGTGCAAGCAAAACAGTAAAAACTAAAAATAATACAAAGTAATCCATGATAATAAAGAACATTCTGGATAGGTTTTAGTAAGTCTCATCAAGCCCCAAGGTTATCTGGGGAAAAACTGGACCTTGAGGATGGGGAGTGTAAATGATGTAGAAATTTTTCATCTTTAAGTCGGGCGTGGGTGGTGGCGCACGCCTGTAATCCCAGAACTTGGGAGGCTGAGACAGGAAGATCAAAAGTTCGAGGCCAGACTCAGCAACATAGCGAGACTGTCAGCAACCTAGCGAGATCCTATTTCAAAACAAAAAATAAATTGGGCTGCGGTGTAGCTCAGAGGTAGAATGTCCTGGGGTCCCATCCCTAGTAATACACACACACACAGAAAGAAATTTCATCTTTAAGTCCTGTGTACTACTGGGCTTTACTGAAAACTTACACATATATTATTTGGATAGGTATTTAAATAAATAAATACCTAGAAAACTTAAGAGATCATTTTGTTTCTGTGCTTATGTGCAATTAATTTTAAAAAGTTCTGTGTAAACAACAAAACCACAAACACAAATTCCTAAATCAGAAGGGTTGGGACTAGGGTGGGAAGAACAGGCATGAGGTCAGGGAGACAGGGACAGAACGGGGCCCAACAGCAAGTACAGACGTTCAAATATTTAATGGGGAGCCAGGCGTGGTGGTACATGCCTGTAATCCCAGTACTTGGGAGGCTGAGACAGGAGGATCACAGATTCGCAGCCAGCCTCAGCAACTTGGTGAAATCCTGTTTCAAAATAAATAGTAAAATAGGGCTGGGGGTGTAGCTCAGAGGTAGAATGCCTTTGGGTTTAATCCCCAGTACTATACACACACACAAATAAATAAAACCAATGGTGAGCAATGATCAACATCCCAGCAACTATGCACCACACCCACAGTTCACAGCACAGACTGTTAAAACACTTATGTGCTACACTGGGGGATGATATTGTATGTACACCATGATTACAATTCTATATAATCACTCTAATCAGAAATGTCTCTACTATTTCTTAAGAACCATCAGTATTTACCAATTGCTTATTGTATGTATGGCTCTACAATATACCTACCCGAATGATTAACCGAACAGCTACAACACCAGAAGTGGCCATAATTTTGGCACTGTTTGGAATTAAGTTAAAGATAGTTGGCATAATGGCTTCAGCTCCATGGTCAAACTTATTCCCCAGAACTGAGGACAGATGCCTGCGACACAAAATGAAAACCAGATTGTAGTTACACTTCTTTCAACAGCAAAGCCCAGAAACCTCTTAATACCTCACAGCTTTCAGTTAAACTTATCTTGGAATAAAGGGCAAGGGTTAAAGTCAGATACTTTAAAAAATAATTTTATTATTATTATTTTTTTGCCATACCAGGGATTGAACCCAGGGGCATTCTACCTCCGGGCTACACCCCCAGCCCTATTTTTTATTCTTTATTTTGAAACAGGGTCTTACTAAGTTGTGGAGGGCCTCACTAAGTAGCTGAGGCTGGCCGCAAACCCGGATCCTCCTGTCTCAGCTTCCCAAGTACGGGGATTACAAGCATGAGCCACCATGCCCGACTTAAAAAATAATTTTAAAATATGCAGATGTATATAACTTATATAACTTAGTCCAGGAGTATTTTTCTTAATCATTTCTAACCAAGTCTTTTTTTTGGTATTAGGAATTGAACCCAGGGGCATTCTACCTCTGAGCTACACCCCCAGCACTTAAGTTGCGGAGGGTCTCACTAAGTTGCTGAGGCTGGCTTTGAACCTGCGGCCCTCCTGTCTCAGCTTCCCAAGTGCTGGGAATACAGGTGTGTGCTAACACACCCGGCTATAACCAAGTCTTAAAATAGTAAATTGGCCGGGCATGGTGGTGCATGCCTGTAAACCCAGTACCTGGAGTCTGAGACAGGAGGATCACAGGTTCACGGCCAGCCTCAGCAACTTAGGCCCTTCGCAACTTAGTGAGACCCTCTTTTCAAATAAAAATATAAAATAGGGCTGGGGGTGTAGCTCAAAGATAGAATGCCTCTGTGTTCAATCCCCAGTACTACAAAAAAAAAGCAAAATGAAACAAATCAATCATATACTAATAAAACATAAATATGGAAAAACTCCCTTGTCCCCTTTTAATTTTTTTAATTTTAATTAATTAATTAATTTGTGGTTTTAGGGATGGAACCCAGGGGCATTCTAACTCTATACCCCCAGTCCTATTTTGTTTTTTTATTTGGAAACAGGGTCTCATTAAGTTGTGGAGGGCCTTACCAAGTTGCTGAGGCTGGCCGTGAACCTGTGATCCTCCTGTCTCAGCCTCCCAAGTACTGGGATTAAAAGCGTGTGCCACCTCGCCTGGCTCTCTCTTTTAATTTTTAACATAAAATATCCATGCTTCAATATCTGCCTCCCCCCCACACACTTTTATTTTTATCGTGAAACAGGGTCTCGATAAGTTGCTAAGGCTGCTTTTGAACTTATGATCCTCCTGTCTCAGCCTCCCATATACTGGGATTACTGGGATTATAGGCATGTACCACTGTGCCGAAGGTACTGGGAACTGAACCCCAGGGCATTCTATCTCCAAACTACATGCCCAGCCCTTTTTATTTTGAAACAGGGTTGTGCTAAATTGCCTCAGACCCTCTTGTCTCAGCCTCCCATATACTGGGAATACAGGAAGTGCACAATTGGGCCCAGCTCCCTTCATATTTTGGGGGTGGGGGAGGTACTGAGTATTGAGCCCAGGAGCATTTCATCTCCAAACTACACACTCAGCTCTTTTTATTTTGAAACACGGGGTCTTGCTAAGTTGCTGAGGCTGGCCTTCCAACTTGAGATCCTCCTGTCTCAGCCTCCTAAGTACTGGGATTACAGGTGTGCACTATTATGCCTGGCTGCCCCTAAATTTTAAACAGCTGCAGTGCCTCCTGGCATATTTTCACACATTCTAACATAACGTTTAGGAAAGGGTTGGCTAGAATAAAATTGTTACTGCAGCATCAGTACTCTTCAAGAAACGAACACACATTCTGATAATCACCCTTTATCCCACCAGCAAAAATCAGTGAAAAAATCTGAGAAACAGAATTCTATAAAATTTAATATTTTTCCCATATTAACATTTATACAAACAACCACTTCAAGTTTAAGGTAGAGGCTTCAGAGATATATCACTGGGTAAAATTTAAAATCAGTCACACTTTACAGAATTGGGTAGGAACAGTGTAAAAGCAAGAAGAGAAATGTTAACTGGCAACGGCCATGGAGACCAGCCAGGGGGACGTCAAGCGACCCAGCTGGCGGGGCAGGGCATCTCTGAAGCTCTGTGGCAAGCCTATGTGTGTGTGTGAACGCGGAGCATCGCGGTCCTTACCCCAGGGTGATACAAGCCTCCCGCACTACCTGAGACCGCAGATCCTTAGCAGAGAGTTTAAAGGCTCCGTCCAAAAGACGCAAATGTTGAAAGAAGTTATCGTATTCGGCAGCACCAGCCAAAAGTAAAGATCTAATCTTTTTTAGCTAATGGGAGAAAGAAAAGTAAGAGACACACAAAACAATCTGTAACGCAGAACAGAAGAAACAGAAGCAATCAAATAAAAAAGACATCAACACTGAGGTTTCACTGATACAGAAATAATTTTCCCAAGAGAATTTATCTGGTTAGATATTACCCTATACACTAAACAAATCTACATGTCACAACTAAAGCCAGGAAATTTTTAAAATGCAGTATCTTAAATATTATAATTTCTACAAAATTTGCTTTTTGAAGTATCTTAGTATATTTACAGATTCTATGATACTAATGATAACTAAAAAATGTTTTGGCTAGTAAAAAGCCCCTACTAAGGCTTACCGTCCCCTACACTCCACTGCAACAGTCCTTTATGAAATGAAATAAAAAAGAAAAGCGTTCCTGCCTATTTCTGTATTATCCTCCACTGCAGCATTATGAACTTGAAATAGAATACAACAGCGACTTCATCGCCTCCATCATTATGAACTTGAAATAGAATACAACAGCGACTTCATCGCCTCGTGCCTTGCCAGCCAGTGAATATCAAACAGCTTTCCTTAGACAAGACCCACACATCTTCACTCTACTATTCAGACCACACTTTCATGAATCCCCTTTTAAAGACAGAGGACACAGCTTTCTAGCAAGTGAGATGGAGAAAGACAGAATATTAAGGGACATACACTGGAAACGCCTCTAACAGGCCACTGTCCTGGCAAACAAGCACAGAGCTCTACCTCGACTGATGCCACGGGCAGGTCTTTCCTAAGGGGAGAGCACGTGTGGAGGGGACGTTGGCATGTTTTGAAAATAGAAGTGATGTGCTGAACTAAGAAGGTAGAGTGTAAATACGGCCCTTACACTAAAAATATCCACTATTTAAAATTCACTAGCGCTATTCCCCAATTTCATAACAAGGTACTGGACTATTAAAATAGATCTAGTGAAAATGTAACCGCAGGACGCCGTGGCTTACCGCGCTCACTCTCTGCTCCCAGTCGTGCTTGTCATCAGAGAGGATCTCCCTGATTTTGTTTATGGACTCCTCAAGGTCTCGGCTGGAATAGATCTGTAGGCAAAATGCATTAGAGTCAACATGCGACAATGTGCAGCATAGAGTTTATTTCTTAATTACATGCAATCGAGAGCACTTAGTGAGTATAGTGAGAAGTCACTTCGCTTTTAAGAAGCACCAATGAGAAAACCTCTGGGCGGTTTGCCTGGGTGAGCCTCTTTCCCACTGTGAATCTGTACTGACGACATCTGCTGCCGTGTGTGAAGAGCTGTGCCTCCAACAGTTTTACTACAAAGGAAGAGTGGATCTCACGTAACAGAGAGAAAGAGGTCTGGAGGGAACCGTGACGTGTTACTTACAACATCACATCATGCCTGCTATGCTAAACACTTTAGATCTGCTTCGCATTTATTCCCACATCCTGTGACACAGAGAGTATGTATCATCAGGCAAGAGTGGTGCATGCTGGGAAGGTCAGGTACTGCAGCACGGATCTGAGCCTGTGCTACTTGCTACCCAGCACATCCACAGATGGCAACCAGGTGCAAAGGAGAGTCATATCTCAGCCATTTAAAAGGCCCCAACGTTTTCTAATCTGAACCTCAGATCTCTTGGAGTCTTGCTTAAAATTACCAACCTGGTAAAGAATTCTGCATATGGCGGCGCTGTGGTTTGGATGCATGTCCCCCAAAGGTCCAGGTGTTATGGGCTTGTTCCCCAGGAGGGTGGGGGCCTGGGCGTGCGCCCTGGGGAAGCAGTTCTCACCAGAGGGTGATCACCTGCCTGCTCTAGCCCAGGAAGTCCACCCTATACTGTGAGGTAATGCAGCCCTCTCTGAGCCCGCACTACACTCTTTGGACTTTGGGTCAACAAAATAGTGAACTAAATAGACCTTTTCTCTTTATAAAGTTAGTTGTCACAGACATTTCAATGTGGTAATATAAAGCTGACTAATATAGGCATATTTGAAAAATGAAATTTGAAGAATATTTCTACCCTGGGTTTTTTTTTTTTTTTGGTGCTGGGTATTGAACCCAGGGGCATTCTACCTCTGAGCTACACCCTTATCCCTTTTTATTTTGAAACAGGGTCTCATTAGGTTGTTGAGGCTGGTCTCAAATCCATGATCCTCCTGTCTCAGCTTCCCAAGAAGTGGGATTTCAGGTGTGCAACACCACGCCCAGTCTCTACCCTGTTTTTAATCATACTCAGATATGCTCACCCACCTGCACTACAGGTACGTCATCAAACGCTTTAATAAAATCCTCTTCATCAACAGCTCCAGCACCTTCTTTTGCAGCTGTAAAAAAGATTAAAATTAATTTTTTAAAATATAGACAAGGTGCAACAAAAAAGTGTATAAAATAAACTTTGGAGAAGTCTGAATACACACAAATAGAAATACACTTTGAAAGATTTAGAACTTTTTAAAAAGATTTCATCTACATTTAGAGTGATACAGAACTGACAAACATTGCAGACTTGGTATCAAGATGAAGTACAGTAATGGACACTGGCTAAAGGTCACTTAGACTACTTTTTTTTTTGGTACTGAAGGTTGAACCCAGAGGCATTCTACCTCCGAGCCACACACCAAGCCCTACCTATGTTTGTTTTTTTCCTTGAAACAGAGTCTTGCTAAGTTGCTGAGGTTAGCCTCCTGTGATCCTCCTGTCTCGGCCTACCAGGTACTGGGATTACAGACATGTGCCACCACGCCCAGTTTAGATTACTATTTTAAGCAAGAGAGTTTCGGTTTTAAAAGATTTATATGATATATATTGTATTAATAAAGATTTGTAATAAACAGATGTAACAGAAAATTTAATAGATTATGGTTATTAGGAACTCAGCATGATAAATTTGTGAAATATTCAAACATGATCTAAAGAAATTCAGTTTCATCTCATCTTTATATTAGTCTCAAGACATTTCCATTTCCTTAAACTTGTGATAACTATCTTAATTTTTTATTTGAGCATCAGTTGCAAGTTTCTTCCATGAAACTGTTCTAAGATGCTTTATATACTTAAAAGTTAGTTGCTGTCACTGGACACAATTATTTCTTTTTGCTAACATGAACTCCACACGTGAAAATCAGGTGACACTTTATCTGACTGCTTTTTATAACAACAGTTTTAAATGGTTGCCATCCTCAAACCCTGATTAGTCTGAACGCTTTCCTAAGCTTCTTATCAGAGGGATATCTGCTGTCTGGGGTTCTCCTAGCTGGAGAAAGGCTTTACGCACAATTCCTGGGAGCAGCAAGGGCACACTGCAGCTCTCGATGACTGTCACTCACACTGCACTGACACGCTGAGTAGGAGTGGACCGCGGCCACATGCTGTGATGTGGCGCTCCGTGTCCTTCTGTCTGTTTAGTGTGAGGACTGAAACCATTGAGCACATCGGGTGGGCTCAGCACTGCGTACCCTCTCACATAGGAACTAAAACACCGGCGCTGGGCTCTGAGGCCACAGTCTGACAAGCAGAGTCAAACGGCAAAGTCATGAGTAGGTATTAAACAAGATGAAAGCAGGGTGAGATCAGGGCTTGGGCGAGGGCGAGGCTGCTTGCTCTGCACAAGTGACCCCTGGGGACTTCTACCTCGGAGCTACACCCCCAGCCCTGTTCGTTCCTTCCTTCCTTCCTTCGTTCCTTCCTTCATTCCCTCCCTCTCTCCCTCCTTCCTTCTTTATTTCGGTACTGGAAATTGAACCCAGGGGTATTCTACCTCAGAGCTACATTCCCAGCCTATTTTATTTTGAAACATGGTCTCACTAAGTTGCGGAGGGTTTCACTAAGTTGCCGAGGCTAGCCTCAAGCTTGCAATCCTCCTGTCTCAGCCTCCCAGGTACTGGGGTTACAAAAAAATAACTTTTAAAAAACACACCCCCAAAATTAGAAAGAGCTAACAATTATCAGAAACAAAACAACAGTGCTTCTGCCCTCCCTGAGGTGACCTGCAGGCTCTTCTGGCAGGACAGCTCTCTGAGCCGCACCTGATCCAGTCCTGACACCAACGACCCAGGGCAGAGCAGCATCCAGGAGAGACCACCCAGAGACGGCGTTCGCTTGTCAATCCTCCCTGCGGCTTCTCCTTGGCCCATTGGGCTTTGGTGGTCTTTTATGGCTTATGGGACACTCCTCCCCTCCAACACCAAGCACCATCAGCTCACAAACCCCGTGCCAAGAGGGAACATGGTTCTAAAAGCCACGGCTACACAATTTTTTAGAGGTAAAAAGTGGGAAATCTGCATGTAAATTTAAAATTTGATAGCAAAATCAGAGTCATGTGTAACAAGTCAGATTATCTAGAGGGGGTGAAAGAGAAGGGATTTATAGAAAAAGACTTTCTAAATCAACTTGCAGAGCTATAGCGATCTCATTTTCTGTCATTATTTAATTTAATATGCATGCAGTAGTGTTTCACAAGGAACACTACTACTTGTGAGAACAAGACATATTTACAGAAGGTGTGCGATCTGTCTTCTGGATACCCCGTCTTGATGAGAAGACACTGGCTACATGAAATGCGCCACGGTGATTTCAGGTGAGGCTGGATGGAGACGAGGCCCTGGTGTGCTCTCGCTCTCTGTCTGGAAGGGACACTTGACTCTGGGTTGCCTTCCTTCTCCTATGGTCTCTGCCTCACCAGAATGTGGTGAAGGTCCACGCAGCATATAAAACTTAAATCCTACCAGCATCCAGCACGGGCAACGCAGTGCCGATTCAGTTAAAGACAGCATGCAGCAGTGTGCACCATTTGGGGGCTAGTTCACTTCTGAGGGATGGTGCAAGGAAGTACCAGGCACAAGTGACCCCAGGACACGACCTGGGGCACGGTCTCACCTGAAGACTTGGACCCCAGCGTGGATGAGCCGAGCCGGCGGGTGGTCCCCATTCCGGTGTTTCTCCGTGAGCTTGGCGGGGCCTTGGATGATGTAGAACTGGCAGAGGAAGGTCTGTTACCATCCACAGAGTCTTCATCGTCAAAATTTTTATCTGAACAATAAGCACATAAGTCATTGTTTAAAAAGAGAAAGAGTACTTGTTTTTTCCCAGCTATACATAAAATAACCACCAGCTTAGAAATACCTTTGGAATCGGAAGGGTCTGACCAGGGTCAGGAAAGCCTCAGCCTCTCAAGTTCTGGGATTACAGGCGTGTGCTACCACACCGGCTTTTTTTTTTTTTTTTTGTGGTACCGGGGATTGAACCCAGGGGCATTCTACCTCCAAGCTACACCCCCAGCCCTATTTTTTATACTTTATTTTGAAATTGGGTCTCACGAAGTTGCAGAGGGCCTCACTAAGTAGCTGAGGCTGGCCGCGAACCCGGATCCTCTGGTCTCCGCCTCCCAAGTACTGGGATTACAAGCGTGCGACACCACGCCCAGCTCCACACCAGCTTTTAAATGACATTTTAATGATACAAAATTCAAGCCATCACAGTGCACACGTACCAAGTTCCAAGGGCTTATTTATGTAGCTAATGTGAGTTATTCTGTTGGCTAGCAAAACTTGGAATAATTAAAAACAAACATCCATAGCAGGCACTATTCATGATTTCTGAAAAGGGATTAGATCATTCCCAACAGGTCTGAAGTAAATGATCATTTGCAACAACAAAAAGCCAGTGCAGCGGAACAGGCCTGCAATTCCAGTACTTGGGAGGCTGAGGCAGGATCATAGCTTCAAGGCCAGCCTCAGCAACTTAGTGAGAACCTGTTTCAAGATAAAAAAAATAAATAGGGCTAGGGGTGTAGCTCGGAGGTAGAATGCCCCTGGGTTCAATCCCTAGCACCAAAAATAAAAAATAAAATAAAATAAAAAAGAACTAGATACAAATAAGCATGGGTTTCCTTGCTTCTTGGCTAAACTGAGCCAAGTCATGTTTATTCAGGACCTCAATGGTCCTTAAAACCATCAACAGAGCACTTCCAACTGCAGGCTTGCTCCACTCGGACGTGTGGGGTTGGGAGCACACTCTGGCGAGGCCCCCACTCTGCAAAGCAGCCTCTCCCCCATGCCTTTCAGCTTCCCAGGCCTTGCTGTTTCAACAGGGCTCTTTCAATCCACATGTCAGTTTCTTACTGGTTCACAGGACAGTGTTCTATTAGCACAGACTTCCATGTGGACTCAGAAGGTGATCATTAAACTGCAAGGTTGGCGTGGTTGCGCACGCCAATCATCCCAGTACTTGGGAGGCTGAGACAAGAGGATTGTAGGTTCGAGGACAGCCTCGGCAAGTAGTGAGACTCTCATCAACCCAGTGAGGCCCTGTTTCAAAATTAAAATAAAATAGGGCTGGGTGTGCAGCTCAGAGGTAGAATGTCACTGGGTAGCCGGGCGTGGTGGCACACGCTTGTAATCCCCGTACTTGGGAGGCTGAGACTGGAGGATCCAGGTTCGTGGCCAGCCTCAGCTACTTAGTGAGGCCTCTGCAACTTAGTGAGACCCTGTTTCAAAATAAAGAATAAAATAGGGCTGGGGTAGCTTGGAGGTAGAATGCCCCTGGGTTCCATCCCCAGCACCACGCACAGACACACATCAAATAAATTGCAGAGCACATTCACAAGGCCTTTCTCAAGAGTGAAGTTTAAATCTAAAGTAAAGGACAAGAACAAGGCAAAGGGGAGGCCACCAACTGAGCACTGCCAGCATTCATGTGACAAGGACTGAGCTCAGCCGAGCTGTCCTCCAGGGAGCTCCCAGAGTACCTGAACCTGTCGTCAAGCTACCACGCGGAAACTGTGACCATCACTGTGCTTGTGGCTGGAACGGTTCCAGTCCGTGGGAAAGATAAAAATGAATGGGGGAGACGAGGACACTGTTACGCTTCACAGAAGAGTCATGTACATGGTGTCTGGTTTAGTCTCCTAGCATACACAGGCATGCCGTTTACAGCTGCACTCCGTTACCAAGAGTTATTTCCAACGCACCAATGTTAATGGAACTCCTGGGATGGTGACTTGAGGCAACGATGGATGGCGCAGTGGCACATGCCTGTAATCCCAGTAATTAGGAGGCAGAGACTGGAAGATCACAAGTTCAAGGCCAGCCTTGGCAACTTAGTGAGGCTCTCAGCAACTTAGAAAGATCCTTCTTCAGAATAAAAATAAAAAGGGCTGGAACTGGAGCTCAGAGGTAGAATGGCCCTGGGTTCAATCCCCAGTGCCAACAAACAAACAAACAAACAAACAAACAAACAAACAGCTACTACAGCCAAATCTAGTGGTGTGTGCCTGTAATCCCATACCTGGGAGGCTGACACAGGAGGATCCAGCTCCAGGACAGCCTCAGCAAGTAGTGAGACTCTCAACAATCTAGTGAGACCTGTTTCAAAAACAAGTAAAAAAGGCCGGGGTGTGGCTCAGAGGTAAAATGCCCCTGGATTCAATCCCTAGCAACAAACACATACCTTGCTCAGTATTAAAGGTACACAGACATGACAGGAGAAAGATTTTTAAAAGGATCAAATGGAAATTTTAGATTTACAAAAATGCAATAACAGAAATGAAAATTTTACTAAATGGGATTAAAAGTAGATTAGACACAGCATAAGAAAAAAATCAGAGAAGTTAAATGCATAGCAAATAGAATTTATCCAAAATTAAGCACAGAAACAAAACAGGCTGAAAGAATAAATACAAGGAATAGTCTTGGGCCTGAAGGATAACATCAAGCAGCCTCACATATGTGAATCTGCACTCCCAGCAGAATGGGGGGCACAACAAGATTACAAGAAATTATGAGTTGAGCATGGTGGTGCACACCTGTAATCCCAGTACTTGGGAGGCTGAGACAGGAGGATTGCAGGTTTGAGGCCAGCCTCAGCAACTTAGTGAGACCCTGTTTCAAAACAAAAAATAAAAACGGGCTGGGGGTGTAGTTCAGAGGTAGAACACCCCTGGGTTCAATCCCCAGTACCACACACACACAAAAAAGGGAAGGAATTATGGCCAAAACATTTCCAAATTAGCTGTGAACCATGATCCCATATACTAAATAAGTTCAAAATCTCCAAAGCAAAACAAAGAAAAGCACACTGAGGTACATCAGCATCAAACTGCTCAAAACCAGTGAGAAATAGCCAGAAGGAAAAAAGACACACTATATACAGAAGAGCAGAAGCAGAACTGAGGGCAGACTTCACCAGAAACCCGGGAAGAGCCGGCGTGGTGGTGTATGTCCGTGATCCCAGTACTAGGGAGGCGGAGACAGTAGGATCGCAAGTTCAAGGCCAGCCTCAGCAATTCAGCGAGGCTCTCGGCAACTATGTGAGACCCTGTTTCAAAATAAAAAAATAAAATAGGGCTGGAAGTGTAGCTAGGAGGTAGAATGCCCCTAGGTTCCATCTCCAGTAAAACACACACACACACACACACACACACAAATACAGGCAAAGTAAAAATTGTTCAGACAAACAAAAGGAAAATGATGGCCAGGCGTGGTGGTGCACACTTGTAATCCCAGTACTTGGGAGGCTGAGGCAGGAGGATCCGGGTTGGCGGCCAGCCTCAGCTACTTAGTGAGGCCCTCCGCAACTTGGTGAGACTTTCAAAATAAAGAATAAAAAGTAGGGCTGGGGGTGTAGCTCGGAGGTAGAATGCCCCTGGGTTCATTCCCCAGTACCCCCAAAAAAAGGAAAATGATACATACAAATTGGAAACTGATTTACATAAAAAATGAAGGCTAACAGAGATAGTAAATGTATGACTTTCTTTTCAGATTTTATTTATTATTTATTTACTCTTCTATATTTTCATTTCTATACAAATAATGCAATTTAGTGAGATCCTGTTTCAAAATAAAAAATAAAAAGGGCTGGGGGTGTATCTCCGAGGTGGAATGCCCCTGGGTTCAATTCCCAGTACTGAAAACCAAACCAATACAAAACTATATGGGAGCTAAGGTGTCAAGAACATGGAAGCAATTATGCTCCTGTTCAGAGAGAGAGGGGAGAGAGGAGAGAGGAGAGAGG
>PVJS01036444.1:0-20458 GCA_004027185.1 Glis glis
ACCCCCCGCCCTATTTTTTTATACTTTATTTTGAAACCGGGTCTCACAAAGTTGCGGAGGGCCTCACTAAGTAGGGAGAGAGAGAGAGAGAGGGAGAGAGAGAGCTGAGGCTGGCTGCGAACCCGGATCCTCCGGTCTCCGCCTCCCAAAGTACTGGGATTACAAGCGTGCACCACCACACCCGGCACCTCTTTCTTTACAAACTACCCAGCCTCAGATATTTTATTATAAGAACAGAAAACAGACTAATACACAGGAGGCCTGGCTATTCAAAAATTGAATTCTCCCATCCTACCACTTGGCAAAATTGGTTGAGGTAATAGCATGCAGACCACTTTTTAATGTAGTGTCAGATTTAATAATATCATGCCAAGTGATTCAATAATTTGGGGAAGCAAATGTCAAAATATTCACCATCCAAGCCGGGTGTGGTGGCGCACGCTTGTAATCCTGATACTTGGGAGGCTGAGACCGGAGGAACAGGGTTCGCGGCCAGCCTCAGCTACTTAGTGAGGCCCTCCACAACCTAGTGAGACCCTGTTTCAAAATAAAGAAAAAAATAGGGCTGGGGGTGTAGCTCAGAGGTAGAATGCCCCTGGGTTCAATCCCCAGTACCACAATATATATATATATATATATATATATATATATATATATATTTACCATCTACTTAGTATGGCTGAATTATAAAACTGTATCTCCACATGTACTTTCTCTTAGCATAAATGCTTAAGCCATTCACTAACAAGTTTGTAGCATTAAGTGACAGTACCACACTTTAGCCATACTTCCCTTGAGATTCTTACCACTTGTCGGCTTATTGCAGTTGTGTATCTTACCTCTCCTACTGCTCTGCAAGTCCTAGAAGAACTATGTCTGATTTTTGCATTCCTCATACCATCAGGTGCCATGCTTGGCACCTAGAATTTATCTACCTATGTATCTATCTATCTATCTATCTATGGAGGAACATGGAAGGAAGGAAGGAAGGAAGGATGGAAGGATGAATGGAAGGAAGGAAGGAAGGAAGGAAGGAAGGAAGGAAGGAAGGAAGGAAGGAAAGGAAAGAAGGAAGGAAGGAAGGAAGGAAGGAAGGAAGGAAGGAAGGAAGGAGCTGAGCAAATGCCAAATCTCAATTAGAGGCGCTTGTAGTTTTGGAGATCTTGGTTTTCACAGCTTGAATTTTCCAAAGGCAGGTATCTCAATCATAAATCTGGATGCACTAGTTTCCCTGAAATAAAGTTGAGTGTAGCATAAATGTAGGACCCAAATGTTAACTATCTTTCTACTAGCTTTATGTCCTCATGTGCATTATTTGAGCTTTTATCTCAAGGTTTCTTTAGATGGAAACAGGAGAGATTTTCTCTGACTCAGGTTATTATGGGGATCAGATTGTGTGTGTGTGTGTGTGTGTGTGTGTGTGTGTGTTAATATACACATATCTATCTATCTAGATACATAGAGAACAAATTATCCGATTTAAAATATGTGCTGCTAGTTGGGCATGGTAGCTCACGTCTGTAATCCTAGTACTTGGGAGGCTGAGACGGGAGGATCACAGGTTTCAGGACAGCCTCTGCAACGTAGGAAGACCCTTAGCAACCTAGTGAGACTTTGTTTCAAAACAAAAAAATAAAAAGGACTGGGGGTATAGCCCAGCAATAGAATGCCCCTGGGCTCATTCCTCAGTACCACACACAAACACACAAAGAAAGCGCTGCTACAGATGTGCTCTTTTAATGCTGACTTATGGGCTATGAACAATCATCATTTAATGACAAATTATCCACTTGAGGGCAACTTTAGTTTACAGCGTGTTCCTTTCCTATTTCCAAAAAGCCTGTGGTAGTGTACTAGGTGAAATAGCCGTACGTAGCTCATGTTCTTGAGTTGTGTTGATGCTGTTCACTTGGGGCACAGCAAACATGCCCTGATCTGGCACTACTGGATTCAAGTAGGAGCTGTGCTTCCTGGAAAAGTCTTTAAAGGAAAAATAATAAATACTAGTCGGGTGAGATTTGGAGTTCCTGGGGCATTTTGGAATGGCACTAAAGGAGCATGCAGGGTTGGGGAAATTGTTCGATCCCTTGGGTCTTGGTGTTGCGAATCGATATGAATCCCAAGTCCCTTAGATGCTGGCCAGTGACACAGCAAGGGGTGTGGCTGATGATGGTTGATCAGTATGGAAAAGGCCCACGCCAGCATCATGTCAGAGCCCTGCTCAGGCCTTTCACTTCCAGTACTAAGCAAGTTTGGTCAGCATTAGGGGAAGTGAATGTTGATGACCATAAAACTGGGAGACACTGTAAGGGGAGGAGAGAGCAAGAAAGAACCAGAGAGGAAAGGGGTTAACTGCCTCTTAGTCTAGTTTTCCACCAGTGAGCCATTTAGTGGAAGTTGTCTATGCAACAGGAGGGAGGAATCAAGCAATTGGAAAGTAGGAAAATAGGTTTTGCCTAAATGGAAAAGGTTGGACATAATCACCAATGTATCGTAAGCTCCGAGAAAGGAAGGGACACAGGGGCTGAAAGGCAATTTCTGTCTAGGTCACTGGGAAGCTTTAGTGAAAAAACTCAAGTAGTGGGTATTTTCTGAGCCAAGGTGAACACATTTATGCCAGAAAAGCCACCTGTCCTGGAACAAGGACTAGGAACTACAAGGAGGCTCCCAGTGACTCCCTCAGTCCTTTCTCCTAAATCTATTATCCGGTTTACAAATGAGGACATTTATACCGGATAGGTTGATAACAGATGGCCGCTGCCCAGCTTTCCCAGCCTAGTCCCCAGCCTTCCCGGGCAGCCCTTTGCTTTGATCATACAAATAGAAAAACTGTAGCCCCTCTCCCACAGCCTATGCAAAACTGTGTCCTCTCTGAACATTCCCCTGAATTCTTGGGAGCACTGGTTGCTGCTGCTGACTCCTGCTTAGAGCTCAGGCCTCTGTCAAGTTCTGTCTCCTTATGATGATGCAAAGTTGAGCAAGTTGCTTGGCCTTCCTCAGCCTCAGTTTCCTCATCTCTAAGGTGCAGGTGATGATATTTCCCTCCCACAGTGATTGTAAGTTCATAATGGGATGATGGTAAAGCAATACAGTGTGCTTAGCGTGGAACTCAGCACAAAGACTGCACCAAGCGGCAGCTAGTGTTCATATTTCTTTATTCATACGACTCTACACAGATGAGTCAAGGTGTAAGTATTTCACAGGAGGCAGATAAAAAAACATTATTTTTCCATCTTTGGACAATGTTTCCTACACACAAGGAATCACATACTAATTGCAATAATTGCAGTCTCACCAAGTTGCGGAGGGCCTCATTAAGTTGCTGAGGCTGGCCGTGAACCTGCAATCCTCTCGTCTCAGCCTCCCAACTACTAGGATTACAAGAGTGCGCCGCCATGCCCGGCTTCTGGTGGTCTCTAACCCCAGGTTGTGTGCATTTGCAAACATTTTGCAAAGGAATTCCTAAAATGAACAAACTACTGCTTTTCTGAAAGGGTTCGGTTTTTACATAATCTTTGAACATTTATTGAGTGTCTGTTACCCATTGTGTGTTCTGCTAGGAACATCTTGTTTTACACTTTAAAAGAAGTAATAAATATGCAAGAGATTTAAGAAAGTTAAAACACAATAAAATCTGTGGGCCAACTCTTCCCCCTGCCTGTCTCCAGCAATTCAGTTCGCGATAATCACTTCATCATGTTAAGTTTCTTGTGTCCAGTAAACAGCGTGTGACAGGGGTCATGGCTCAATGGCGAACTTCTCAGCACTCCCAAATGATATTCCTTAGAAATTATACCTCCCATTTTTCATGTCTTACCCCCAATGTAACTTTTTTCTCTTTTTCTGTATTCTCTTTTTTTTTTTTTAGCAGTACCGGGGATTGAACCCAGGGGCATTCTACCTCCAAGCTACACCTCCAGCCCTATTTTTTATTATTTATTTTGAAACAGGGTCTCACTAAGTTGCAGAGGACCTCACTAAGTAGCTGAGGCTGGCCGCGAACCCGGATCCTCCGGTCTTAGCCTCTCAAGTACTGGGATTACAAGTGGGCACCACCATGCAAAGCTTTATTTATTTACTTATTTTTTGCAGTACTGGGGATTGAACCCAGGGGCATTCTACCTCCGAGCTACACCCCTAACCCTAGTTTTCTATTCTTTATTTTTGAAATAGGGTCTCGCTAAGTTGCGGAGGGTCTTGCTAAGTAGCTGAGGCTGGCCGTGAACCTGCGATCCTCCTGTCTCAGCCTCCCAAGTATTGGGATAACAAGTGTGCACCACCATTGCCCGGCTTTTGTATACTCTTAATAGCATGGAAAACATTTTTTTCTTCTGCTTCTGTTTAAATATTTTTGACCTTTCATAAAATATTATTTGGGCATGGAACATGAAAATGTGCTGTCCTGATGGGCATTGTCATCTTCAAGGGGTACCACAGGACAGACAGGGTGGCGCATAATGAAGTGACAATGTATGGATGTCGTTGAAGACGCCAAGGAAGGCTTAATGTCAGAAAGGGTGCATTAAGGAGGTAGGATTTTAGCTTAGTGTAAAGAATAGATTGTGTGTGTGTGTGTGTGTGTGTGTGTGTGTGTGTGTGTGTGTGTGTGTGTTATTGGGGATTGAACCCAGGGGCATTTTACCTCTGAGCTATACCCCCAGCCCTATTTTATTTGTTTTGAAACAGGGCCTCACTGAGTTGCTGAGGCTTGCCTTGAACCTGTGATCCTCCTGTCTCAGCCTCCCAAGTACTGGGATTACAGGTGTGTACCTGGTTTAGACTGGCTTTGATGGGGAGTTGTAGGACAGTGGTGCTCCTTCTTTAAGGGACAGCATGAGCAGATGTGCAGAGTTGGGAATGACTGCTTCAGCTCAAAGACTCAAAGTGACTGGCACACAGACTGGCTGGTGCTTAAACTTCATGCTGGGCTGGAGGTGGCTGGTGTGAGACAAGGCAACGGAGAGTCCTGAATACCCACTCGAGGATTTGTGTCGGCACTTCCTGAGCGGTGGCGAGGCTGTGGTCTATCTGTAGACGTGACATCTGGCTGGAGGTGGGGACACTCTCAGAGCTGTGGAAGAAGACTCAGAAAGACAGGGGAGTCATTCATTAGCTATGGGTGACCGAGGGAGAGAAAGGGAAAGATTACCAGATGAATCCAGAATGTTCGGCCTGGGTGATTAGGAATGGTGACAGTAGTACCTCACATACCAATTAATCACACATCAATCCTGCCTTTTAAATATCTTTGTTCCTTTTCTATTGAAATTTTTTCTCTTGATCCTGTCATTTCATAAAACCCCACCAACAATGAAATGTCCCATTTTTAGAGAGTAGTCATAAATAGGCAAAACAACCTGAATGGTCAGTTTCCCACTTCCCCTCTCCCTTCAAATTTTGATTCCATGACTAGGAATAAAATAGTAACTATTTCTAATGTCTGTCATCAATCTATTGTCTACACTGTTTTTATTACCAGGAAGTGAGTTAGTGGTTAAGTTCATGGTTGCAATTGCTTTATTTGTTCACCCTGAACTGGATTTTTTCTTTTGAGTTTGCACTACGGACAATAATATCCTACATTTATTATTGCCCCTTGCTGTGTAAATATTGCCTTCATTAATGTTATCTCAGCTGGGCGTGGTGGCGCACGCTTGTAATCCCAGTAGTTGGGAGGCAGAGACCGGAGGATCCGGATTCATGGCCAGCCTCAGCTACTTAGTGAGGCCCTCCGCAACCTCATGAGACCCGGTTTCAAAATAAAGGATAAAAAATAGGGCCAGGGGTGTAGCTCGGAGGTAGAACACCCCTGGGTTCAATCCCCAGTACTGCAAAAAAAAAAAAATGTCATCTCATTTCAACCTTTATTTCTTTTCTTTTTTTTTTTTTTTTTGCGGTACCGGGGATTGAACCCAGGGGTGTTCTACCTCTGAGCTATGCCCCCAGCCCTATTTTTTATTCTTTATTTTGAAACCGGGTCTCCTAAGTTGCGGAGGGCCTCACTAAGTAGCTGAGGCTGGCCGTGAACCCGGATCCTCCGGTCTCAGCCTCCCAAGTGTTAGGATTACAAGTGTGCGCCACCACGCCCGGCTTTAAACCTTTATTGAAAAATCCTATGAAGCAAGCCTGGCAGATATGGTTTCTCCCCTTTAATAGAGGAGCCCATGGAGGCTGAGAAGTAATGCTCATTTATACAACCATCAAGGGTGTTTTCATACCTGGAAGAAACTCCTAGGATCTGATTATTTAATTACCTCTAATATATTAGAAACTGTTTCAGAGACAAAGAAATTTAGTATACAATTTTGAGTATGTTCTTATAAAATTGCCAAAGTCAGCCATAACTATGCAAATAGTTAAATTATATAGTATGGCTGAATGCCCCCCCCATGCCAAGAGACACCACAAGTCAGAAGGGACAGGGTTAATGTGATACACAGAGTTGGAGCAGGATGGCCATTTCTGACAACCTAGAGCTTATCTAGGGAGACTTCCTGCAAGTCCGAGGAGCCCCAGAGATCCAAGATGAAGGGACAGGTATCCAGGAGAAGAGAGAATTCAGGGAGGACATTGTGCTGCCTCTACTTATTGGGATTCCTGGAACATGATAGAGGCTTATTCTCTATGGTCCCAAGAGTGGACCTGAAGTGACAGGACACAAGTTGTAGAAAGGAAGTCCCCAACTTCATGTAGGAAAGGACTCCCAGCCGGGCATGGTGGCGCACACCTGTGATCCCAGTACTTGGAAAGCTGAGGCTGACTGGCAGAGCATTTGCGGCCAAACTCAGCAACATAGCAAGGCCCTCAGCAACCTAGTGAGACCCTGTTTCCAAATAAAAAATAAAATACGATTGGGGGCATAACTCAGAGGTATAATGCCCCTGGGTTCAGTCCCTAGCACCACACACACACAAACAGAAACAAAACAAACAAAAAAACAAAGGAAAGGATTCCCAAACTACTGGAGCAATAATAAAGGGGGAGTGAGGGGTAGAAAGATAGATAGATAGATAGATGATAGATAGATAGATAGATAGATGATAGATAGATAGATGATAGATAGATAGATGATAGATAGATAGATAGATAGATGATAGATAGATAGATGATAGATAGATAGATAGATAGATGATAGATAGATAGATAGATAGATGATAGATAGATAGATAGATGATAGATAGATAGATGATAGATAGATAGATGATAGATAGATAGATAGATAGATAGATGATAGATAGATAGATGATAGATAGATAGATAGATGATAGATAGATGATAGATAGATAGATAGATGATAGATAGATAGATAGATAGATGATAGATAACAAGTTGCCTAATGTAATAATGAGTTCCCTGTCCCTAAAGGTGGAACAGCATAAGCCAGGTGAGCATCTCTTCAGAATGTTGTAGGGAGAATGCCTATTTCAGATTCCCTCCATGTGCTTTCAAGTTTAGCACCAGCATAATGCTATAGCTGAAAGGGAGCATGGTACAAGGATTAAGAACACACACTTTGAGCCGGGCGTGGTGGCGCACGCTTGTAATCCCAGTACTTTGGGAGGCGGAGACCGGAGGATCCGGGTTCGCAGCCAGCCTCAGCTCTCTCTCTCTCCCTCTCTCTCTCTCTCTCTCTCTCTCTCTCTCTCTCTCTCTACTTAGTGAGGCTCTCTGCAACTTCGTGAGACCCGGTTTCAAAATAAAGTATAAAAAAAAAACAGGGCCGGGGTTGTAGCACGGAGGTAGAACGCCCCTGGGTTCAATCCCCGGTACCGCAAAAAAAAAAAAACACACACACACACACACACACACTTTGGGGCCCATATGATGCTGACCTTCGCAACCTAGGTTGAAAAGAAGCCAGACCACATGAAGAAGCCATTTGTAGGTGTTTTGGCCCACTCTCCAGCTAAGGTATCAGGTGGCAGCCAACACCAGCCACTAGACGCATGAATGAACGAGCCTCGGACAGTTCTAGTGAGCTCACCTTGCACCCAGCATATCTGAATACAAATGGAGCAGGGAAGAGATGCCTTGCCAGACCTGCCCAGGTTGAAGATTCATAAGAAAAATAAATATAGTCATTTTAGGCCCGTAAAGCTTGGGGGTGGTCAGTTATGCAGTACAGGATAACTGGAACACAATGTTCATGGGATACTCTAAATTGTCCTTGATCTTCAAGCCATTAGGAGCCACTGAGTCAAGTAGAAAGAGGTGTTTTTTTTTTCAGTACTAAGGATTGAACCCAAGGGCATTCTACCTCCGAGCTACACCCCAAGCCCTATTTTTTATATTCTTTATTTTGAAACAGGGCCTCACTAAGTAGCTGAGGCTGGCGGTGAACCTGCGATCCTCCTGTCTCAGCCCCCCAAGTACTGGAATTACAAGCATGCGCCACCATGCCTGGCTAGAAAGAGTTGGGTGGGTTGGGTTGATGAGAGAAGAGAAAGCTTGGCAAAGATACCTGGGGAATATGAAGATGCATGAGGGGCTGTAGGGACACAATGAGGATTGGATCCATGGCTTTGTCATGCCCTCGATTTCCTACATGGTTTTGAGATTTTTTGAGCTCTTTTATAGAAGGCAGATACATTAAGCAAGTGCTGAATCTTGGCAAGAAGGTTGAAGAGACCTTATAGATCTGTATGAGATCTACAGAGGAGTCCTTGGTGGTAGACTGAGGAAACAGACCACCCAAGGGAACAAAGACTAGCATATTATTGACTGTTGGTATGGAAAGAAACCTTAAGAGATTGTTTTCTAGATAAGGAAACTGAGATCAGGCACTTGGAAAACAACTAAGTACTGACTGTATAGTACAGAGAGTACAATTTAATATCAGAGAAAAGAGGTCAGGTTTGGTGAGAATATGAATGGGTGATAAACTTTCCTGATGGGAAGACCAGAAAAATAGAGACAGGGTAGATTTGATAATGGGCTCTTCTATGTCTAAGAAGGAGAAGGGGATGGCAGAGCAGAAAATCATATTGGAAACTTTATCTGCAATACCATATAGGACAGTTCTGTTTAGGAAGAAAAAAAAATATACTGAGCACACAGAAGAAGGAAAGCAGAGTGGGGGACCAGTTCTATGACAGTGAGACATGACATGTAGATATCATGGACCAGACTATCCAAGATCTGTTTGCCTGGTGCTGTGAATACAGGCTAGAGGAGGCAGGCAAGGAAAGATAACAGTAGGCGGTACCTGTCTTCCTCATTTCTTTCCATGCTACAATACATATATTAAAAAATTAGGTGCAAGGCTGTAAATCTGGGCCACAACTCTGATGAGGATAACGGGAGTCTCCCCATGGTTCACCTCTCCTCCTGTTCCTTTCCTGCAGACACAGCATCGATTCAGCAACAAGGGCAGAAGACAAGAATATTAATCATAGTGAAATTTACAGGGTGGGGGCCTCCTGGGTCCACTTGAGCCGTTTAAAGCTTTTATGTTTCCTCTAGACAAGTGCATGTGCATTAGAACCACAAAAAGGGGAATTTGCATTTGGAAAGCAGTAACAGCAGGGACTGGCCTGTCCCTGAGTTTGTCTCTTCTTGGCCTTGCTGTTCTAGATCCTTCCGGTCTAGATCAGGTTATATTAGCTGTCAGTATTGTTTTATTCCTCTTTTCAGGAGATACTTACTAAAATGCTAGTTTGGAAGCTGTGCCTAGACCATTTCATTAGCTTTAAATTAAAAAGAAAAGATACCAATGTGGGTTTAAATCTGACAGTTGTTGTAATAGGTAAGGATTCTAGAAAGAATAATGTCAGATCTATGTAAAATTGGTAGGCCATGAAATGGACTCAGGAAGTTATTTGAGAAGGGAAAGAGCATATGTTTCTGCTGCAACTTATTTAATATTCAGTATAGGGTGTGGAGCCAAGACTGTGAGGGAAGTGACGTGCAGACCAAGGGCTTCCCTCATGAGCTCAAGCTTGCCTACTTCTCCGTGCTGTCTAGCAGTTAGAAATAAGACAAGTAAGCTGGGCGTGGTGGTGCCCAGCCAGGCATAGTGGTGGATGCCTGGAAACCCAATACTTGGGAGGCTGAGACAGGAGGATCACAGGTTCAAGGCCAGCCTCAGCAACTTGGTGAGACTCTCAGTAACCTATCGAGACCCTATTTCAAAATAAGAAAATAAAATAGGGCTCAGAGCTAGAATGCCTCTGGGTTCAATCCCCAGTACCACATAAGGGGGAAAAAAGATGAGTAGATACAGAATACCTCTGGGTTCAATCCCCAGTACCACATAAGGGGGAAAAAAGATGAGTAGATACATCTCAGAACTGGGACTGGTGGGATATCCAGAGGTAGTCTATGTGCCATCTATTGTCTGCTCTCAGGGAGAAGTAAATAGAAAGAGCATGCTGTGTGTTCAATATTCCTTGTTTATAAGTGATATTTCTCCAAAGGCCCTCACAGATGAGCCCCACGGGAGCTACTTAGAATCAATTAATCGCTATTAGGAAATTGTGTGCAACCTCTCATACTTCTGTTTGAGACTTCCCTTTATATTCTGTTACAAGAGACACACTCTAAGAGACACACTAGCTGGTTATCATCTTCCCGATAAGAAGCTTTTGCTTTCTTAGCCTCTTATTCCTAAAATATATTTGTTTCTGAAAACTTTCCTCATATCTTCTATTTTCCTTCACCTAAATAATACTTATTCTTGGTACTGAACCCTCCTTCCAGTTATAGGCATCTTCCCTTAACCATGGTTTTGCACTCCACAGTTTCAGTAGCTGCAATCGACAAGAAGGATGAGTATAGTGCAATAAGATACTGAGAGAAAGCCGGGCGTGGTGGCGCACGCTTGTCATCCCAGTACTTGGGAGGCTGAGATGGGAGGATCCGGGTTCACGGCCAGTCTCAGCTACTTAGTGAGGCCCTCCGCAACTTATACTGTGTTTCAAAATAAAGTATAAAAAATAGGTCTGGGGGTGTAGCTTGGAGGTAGAATGCCCCTGGGTTCCATCCCCAGTACTGCAAAAAAAAAAAAAAAAGATATTGAGAGAGAGCCAGGCCCACACTCATGTAACTTTTATTAGAGTCTTGTTTTCCTATGTAGATCATTGTGTGAAATCTCATAATAGATCATTGTGTGAAATTACCTGATTTATAAATGCAGGCAAAAAAAACTCATCTGCAAGCCAGACGCCATCTTGCAGTCAGCACTTTGCTATCAGTACAGAGCTGGAGCCTTATAATTTCCCTGGAACTGTGAGTTTCTGTTGCTTTTGATGGTGGCCATCCCCACTTACTTGTTGAGTTTTCCTCGTCTCTCCTTCCAGGTCCTTGGATGTGGCTGTGTTGCTCAGGCTGTCCTCAGCCGGGGACATTTTGGAGGAATCGTCACTATCAACTTTGGATTTGCGATGGCAGTCGTAATGGCCATCTATGTGACTGGAGGTGTTTCTGGTAAGCAGTAGAAATAATAATAATAGATACTATTAGCTCACTCATAGCGCAGCTAGCACAGTGCCTTAATTTATTTTGATCTCAATCCTGCGAGAACATGTATTTGTATCATCTATATGAATATGTATTTGTATCATCTATATGAATATGTATCATCTATTTTTTATAAGATGATAAAAATCAAAATGGTCAACACATGGTAAGTGACTTGGACAAAGGCAACATTTAGCAAGAGAGCAAGATGGAGGTTAGAACTCACAACTGAGTCAGTCATTCCTAAGTCCACCACAGCATCGTATTCATCAGCATCAGCTATCAATGTGATCTTTTTTTTTTTTCTTGTGGAACTGGGGATGGAGCCCAGGGGCATTCTACCTCTGAGCTACACCCCCAGCCCTATTTTTTATTCTTTATTTTGAAACACGGTCTCACTAAGTTGCAGAGGGCTTAAGTTGCTGAGGCTGGCCTCGAACCTGTGATCCTCCCATCTCAAGCCTCCCAAGTACTGGGCTTACAAGCATGCACCACCACGCCCGACTTCAGTGTGATCTTTGACTTGCTCTACCCCATACGTGGAAACCATTTCCAACATATTGTGTGAATAGCTCAGTGAAGGTGATGGCACAGGGGCGAGTCTCTGGGCCTTTATCAGAAGCCACCAGAGAGACTAGGTCTCTTGCACAATGGATGGTACTTTCATGACACTGCATATCTGGTCTAGAGAGCTTAATCTAATTCTGCCTTGAGAGGTGGGCTGACTGGAAACCAATTTCAAGGTTCTGAGAAGCAAAATGAAATGATATTTAATGCAGTCTGGTTACTTAGGAAGGAACTGTGGAAGGTGCTCTAATCTTTCAGCAGCCTGGTGTGGGTATTGGGCACTGAGGCAAGACTGCCGGTGATAAGAGAAGAAAGGAAACTGAGAAACCACTGCATGCTGGACACTGTGATGGGTGCAGCACCTCAAACTTCCTTCTTCTCTACAACTACATTCTGAGGCTGGTATTGCTGTCTTCATTCTAGGGAGAAAATGGAGGCCGGGAGAGAGTCAGTAATTTGCTAGAGTCAAGCTTTTGCTAGAAGGCCTGCAGGGGTTAAATAGAGAGATTTGACCCAGGTCTACATGATAGTAACGCTCATATTCTTATACAACATAGTCTATTATGGGCGAAATGACCTAACAGAGGGTCCTGCAGTTAAGCTGGCTGGTCTTGTAATGAATGCTGCTTTGGATTGCTGTAGAATGATTGCCTGGACTCCTGGAGCCTCCTGGGGCAGGATTCTTGTATTTACTAGCTGGAACCCTTTCCATATTATAGCCAGACTCAGATCCTGGGGTGGTCCAATGATAGTTTCCCGAGTGTGCAATTTGTTTAGCACGAGCAGTGCCTCCGTTCAAGTTCTTACCGAGTTTTCGCTGTGATCCCAGCACCACACTGTCGACTTCGAGGCAAATTCAAGCGGGACACTAGAATAACCAGGTACCTAGATGTGCCAGGCTGGATTCACATGCAGGCCTTGACACCAGGCACGGAACAAGCTCTTGGCTTTAACAAGCATGGAGGGTGTTCTACTGCTGTCTCCCACAAGCTCTCAGTAGGTCCATCTAGGTGGAATTTCTGCAAACCATGAAATGTAGATCTGGGCATATTTTCAGCTATTTTTTAGGTGGAGACATGGCTTTGGAATATTTTGCCTGCATAACACCCTAAACATCATCAAGTACTTATATAGGATTCATTGGCCCCAGACTTTGCCAATGTAGTTAACACCCTTCCCCATCACCATGGTTTGTGATCTACTGCATCCACGGTTGTAATTGGAGAGTGTGGGAGTCATCCCAGGAGGAAAAGGGAAGGGACCAGAGGAAGGACAGAGGGAGTGAGGGAAGGGCATGGAGTCTTCTTCTCGTGCCCCTGCACTGGGGTTAAGCCCCTGTGGGTAGAGGGGTGAGGGCCAGAACTGATGGGACTGTTGTCACTAGAGATTGTGTTTCCAGGCAAGGGCCAGGACCTGGCCAAGTTGTTAATGAGAGATGCTGAGACCCCAGAATACAAACAGAGCGGTGTCTGCGCCTGGCTGATGAAAGCTAACATTGGGTTGGACTGGGAGCTCCTAGCGCCCCATCTCTGTTTGGAACCTAGCGCAGCTCAGGCTCCCTGAGTGCTGATGGCTTCTGAATATGCAAAGACATGGCCCCCCATGACATCCACACAGGCCACAGCACCGGGATTGGCTTCAGATGCTGCAGGATAGGAAAAGTGTGTAGGGGAGAGATTTTCTCATGGTGGTTGCTGCGAGCATGTTGGTTTGTGGCCACGTGTAAGGGTCTCTTTGAGGATTCTCAGAATAGCCAAAGTAGGCTAAGCAGCAGACTGATGAGGTCAGCTGACATTTGACTTCTAAACACAAAACATCACTCCATTATAACGAAGTTACAGCATTCAGCTCCCTGGTAAATGTGCCAATTGAAGCCAACCAAGTCAGAACTCAGAACACCCTAGTGATGTAGTATCCCACACAAGGTGTTCAGGTTACCTGGTGGTACTTATTTTGAGTTAGCCTTTTGTAAGTAAAATAAATGCATTGAAAATGCAAAATAGCTCCATTTCATAACATGAAATATAAGTTATTTCTTTCATAGAAGTGTCCGTGGGTGGGTAGGTGGGGGGAGGAGGGTATTTGCCTAGACCAGAACCTTGAAGGAGTTCTCTCTGCTCACCCAGGACTTACATCTTGTGCTTCATGGGCTCCAGTGGCACCCTGTGCTCTTCATAAGGAAATTTATTCATCATAACTCCCTTGGCAGAGTGAATATTTGAGTGCAGGACTCTAGCACCCGTGTTCTTTTCACTACACTGCCCTGCCTTATCCTTGTGGTGAGCTGGGGGTGAGCACTTATCTCTGCAGGGAGAAACTCTTTCTGCCACTTGGCCCTCAGCCAAAGGGGCCGCTGGTTCCCCTCCCTTCCCGAACCCTTCTGCCATCTCTGGGACCCTGCTCCTGGTTGCTTTGGGAAGCACCCTCCCAACTTTCCCTCTTTGTTCATCCCTGTAGTCTGAGTTAGCTAAACACGGCCCCTGATTATTTATTATCTCAAATATTGACTTTCTTATCTCAGATGCCTAGCCTCCTGTAACGTCCAAAGGGAACAATGGTTCCAGCCTCAGGGTGCCTGGGAGGGGCTAAAATGTATAAACATATCTACAGGAAATTTCGATCTGGAAGTGTGGCTTGTTCTAGAAGTCTCCACTGGTAGACTCATCTAAGGGGAAGTATTTTGGGTTGGAGGTGATTTCATAAGACTCCAGTGTCCTTTCCCAGTGGGTGCTTCTAGACCACTGGGTGGCAGCTGCTCTGCACACAGAGCAGCTGTTCTGTTCCTCTTCTGGGGAGAAGAGGAACTTCCCAGGGCCCTGTAGGACCTTGTCTGAGCCCACGTTTCCAGCCTTTCCAGGAGGCAGTCCTCTGTTGTCTCCAGAACTGGATTTAAAAGTAAAATACGACAATGGAAGTGTGTGTAAGGCTTCAGGAAATCATCTGTGCTTTGATACACCGGCATTTTCTTGCTTGCATTAGCCTGTGAGTAGCAGAGGGAGATGAAGAGAGGACTCTTGTGCTTTAGCCAGCAGCCAGAAACCCTGTGAGCCCACTTTGGCTTAGAGGCTGAGGAAAATGGTGGCTCTGTTCCTGGAGGGAGGGCTCCTCCTAGGGATGAGCACCCCATGGTTCTGAGGAGGGTCAAAGGCTTATCGATCACACCATCACAATTACCACCACCAAGGTCCTTATCATCTCTATTTTGTTTCACAACCTGAAAGTCCACATTCCAGTTTGGCCACCTTGACCGTGGCTCTGATCTTCCGTCCACATAAAAAGCCATCGGTGCTCCTCAGATGATATCTTTCTTCCCTAGGAAGTGAGTATATGTGCTCAAAAGAAATTTATTTTTAATTTTTCATTTTTTTTTTCTGCCCACGAAGGCGGAGAAGCCTTTATGGTGGGGAAGGTATGGGGGTGGTATAACATAGAATAAGGCTTTAGAGTTGAAGTAAAGCTGACTTTGAATCCGGATTCTGCCACTCACTGACCACACTGCTCAAGAAAATTACCTTTGTGTCTCAGTTTCTTGGCCTATTAACTGGAGTAGTACCCATCTCATTGGAGAATTGAATGCATGTAATACCCCCAAGATAGCATCTAGCAAGTGTTCAGTAAATGTTGTTAGTCTTTGAAAACCCGCTGGGGATGTCAGTGTTCTAAGCACAAGCCTGCTATCTAATCTCGTGAATAGATGAAAAATCAAGAAGCTGATTTCACTAGCTGTAGTTTGGGCTGGGGTGAGGGAAGTGTTGCTACATTTCTGGGTGAGGAAAATGAATTGTTTACGCAGGGGAACAGAGGAGAATTTGCTCAGATGTTGTGATTACCTCAAAATAAAGAAGCCTCTTACCTTGGGGAGAGGCCCCGCCCATCAGCTGTGGGGTGCTTCCCTACAAGAGACATCTCTTTTCAGTGCTAAGACTGATTTTATAGCCTATGAGCATGGATGGAGGGTGTGCTAGATAATAGATTTGAACCTTATACTATATTGTGTTAAGTATATTGACTTTAATATCTTGACATTAATAGTTTACATCAATCTATTTGGGGTTATTAATTTACCAATAGATAAATCCCCGTAAAAATTAGCTATTTGAGCACATCAAGTTTCTAATCTGACTACCTTTTCATAAAAATTAACATTCTACAGCCAGACATGGTGGCCCATGCTTATAATCCCAGTACTTGGGAGGCTGAGACAGGAGGATCACAGGTTCATGGCCAGCCTCAGCTACTTAGTGAGGCCCTCTGCAACTAATTGAGACCCTGTTTCAAAATAAAGAATAAAAAATAGGGCTGGGGGGTGTAGTTCAAAGGTAGAATGCCCCTGGGTTCAATCCTCAGTACTGCAAAAAAAATTAACATTCTAAATAGTACCTAATAATGCCATGAGGATTAGTCCTCTATTCCTCCCAAATTCATTCTCTCTCCCTCTCTCTCTCTCTCTCTCTCTCTCTCTCTCTCTCTCACACACACACACACACACACACACACACACACACACACACACACATGCACACACCTTTTGCCCTCTGACATTCCCAGAAATCTTCTCTTTTTTTGCAGGTGGCCACATCAACCCAGCTGTATCTTTTGCAATGTGTCTCTTTGGACGGATGGAATGGTCCAAATTGCCGTTTTATGTGGGAGCCCAATTTCTGGGAGCCTTTGTGGGGGCTGCAACCCTCTTTGGAATTTACTATGGTGAGTAGGGCCCCTGAGTCTGCAGATGATGGGGAGCTGGGCATCATTTGAAAGCCAGAATTACCTGGTAGGAAGAGGGGAGATTAAGCGAGTCTAGGAAGCACTCTATGATTGACAGAACATTCTAAGTTTAAGGTAATGGGGCCAATGTTATCATCTGGGCAAATTTATGAAGGTTCTTAATGAAAATTGTGATGTCTTAAATGTCTTGTGACATTTAAATGTCATGGTGACATGTTCTGGTGAGAACTTAAACTTTAGTCTCAGCCTGCACTACAGTGTGAACACACTCATAAAATAAGCAACAGGCCAGCAGTTTCTGCTTTCTGTGATTTGGCTGAAATACGTGGTTCTGACTGGTGACAAAGACTCTGAGCATCGAGTGTGCAGAGGAGGGACCTGGGAATATCTTTAAAGGAAGAAGCACAGCAGAGAATCAGGGTGGATGGGGAGTCTTGTCCCCCTTCTAGCCCTCCATTCTGCAACAGTCCTTAGGAAAAACATAGTACTGGTTGGTGATCAAAGACCTGGACTTCAGTTATGGCTGTGTCGGTAAGTCACTGTGTGACTTAAATAAGTCATCTGACTGATGGACCTCAGTTTTCTCCTCTGGAAAATTTGGAGAATTGAACAAGATGATTCCCAGCCCCCTTCAAACTAAGAGATCTTGGAGTTCTGTGAAATCAGTTACTAAAGCAAGGTTTCAACTCACCCAAGGTGAACCTCAATGGACTCTTACTGTCCAACTGAAGACCTCAGGAAATGAAATGGATTAACCAAGCCTTCAGGAAATAGATTGTGGAAAGGGGCCTCCCTCCCTAGAGTGTCTCTCTGAGAATTAAAGTCTAAGAGGGCTAAAGGGGAATTCAAGACCAGACCAGAAATTCAGAGAGCCAGCTGCTGTGCCGGGTCAGTGCTGGCTGTATCAGGCTGCCATCCCCCTCATTCTGAGGGCTCCAAGGGCTGTCCTCCAGCTCTTCATTATACTGCGACACCTTCAAGTTCTAGAGTATGCTATCAGCAGCTACTGAGCACCCCTCTAGGAACTATGAATTCTGCCTAAAGAAGAATTCAAGCCCCACTCTAGCTTTAGGTTGATCTTAAAAATTCCAAGAATTCAGTCAGGTGTGGTAGCACATACCTGTAATCCAGTAGCTCAGAGGTAGAATGCCCCTGAGTTCAATCCCCAGTACCAAGAAAAGAAAGAAAGAAAGAAAAAAATTCTAAGAATTCTCCCAAACTAAGATTGGTTCCCAGGACCTCACTAACTAAGGATTTGGTCCAAGTCCGGAGCGGTTCATCAGCACAGCCAAGGGCTTTCTACCTTTGACCCACCAGCCTGGGATTCCCGTAGGTAATCCCCTCTAAGACTGTCATACTATGAAGCCAAGAGAGACAGATATGGATATGCCAAGCTCAACCTGAGTGTCTGACTGTCGTTTAGCACAAGGCTTGGCATAGGCTTCCCTCAACCTTTCCTATATTACACTAATGTGCCAGAGCTCTGTCTTCCACAGATGGACTTATGGCCTTTGCTGGTGGGAAATTGCTCATCGTGGGAGAAAATGCAACGGCACACATTTTTGCAACATACCCAGCTCCATACCTATCTCTGGTGAATGCATTTGCAGACCAAGTAAGTACAGATTCAACCAAGACCTAACTTTGGTAAAAATATGTGATAGAAGAAGGAAGATATATTGGAGCATTGTGGACATATCAGGAAGGAAGGGTTGTGGTTCCAAAGCCAGAGGTCACTGGGCATGACCCAAGCTTTCTCTACAAGTTTTTGTTCTTGCAGAAGTTGATACCACTAGAAGAGTTTTCTGCTGCCTTTAATACACACACTTGTACCACATCAGTTGAGGTCTAAAAAAGGTGGATGACTGGGCATTTCAACCCCTGTAGAGGCAAATGCAGTTCACCTTACTCTAGCTGTCTCTTGTGAGTGTGGGCTAAGTATGGAAGCCACAAGAGAAGACATTTCTATCTCAATTTTTTTTTTTTGTGGTACCGGGGATTGAACCCAGGGGCATTCTACCTCTGAGCTACACCCCCGGCCCTATTTTTTATACTTTATTTTGAAACCGGGCCTCACGAAGTTGCGGAGGGCCTCACTAAGTAGCTGAGGCTGGCCACAAACCCGGATCCTCTAGTCTCAGCCTCCCAAGTACTGGGATTACAAGCGTGCGCCACCACGCCCAGCTATTTCTATCTCAATTTAAGGACCATGCGTTGCAGTAGGTGAGCCTGGGTGTCATGGATCCTCTCTGCCTAGTTGTCCAAGCTCTCAGGTAGCTAAAAGTTTCTATACCTTATTTAAACTAGCTGCCAGCACCCCAGCATTTGGGCTTTAGCCAATAGCACCGCTATTCTGAATCTGTGACAGGATCAACCTTGTCAGCCTAACAAGACTCTTCCTCACTTGCCATGTCCCAAGAAGGCTGTTGGTCATCTTGGTTCAAGCAGAGGAAGGAAGGAAAGAAGAAAGAAGGAAGGAAGGAAGGAAGGAAGGAAGGAAGGAAGGAAGGAAGGAAGGAAAGAAGGAAGGAAGGAAGGAAAGAAAGAAGGCAGAAAGGAAGGAAGGAAGGGAGGGAGGAAATTCTTCTTTTGTGATCAGAATTTATACAATGGGGCAGATCAGAGTGGGCATGTTATAAAATATGTCTTCCAGCTTACCAGTTATGCCTACCTCCATTCAGTGGATAGATGCAAACCTCTGCCCTCAACCTTTTTCTTTTCCACTTTGATAAACAAACCATACAGGCAACAAGAGTCTACTGAGCCCCATGTGCTCAGCCCTGTGTCCGGAGCTTGAGGAACTGATAAATTAATGTGAGTTGTAGAGATCCAAGATTCAGAGTCCGCGTACTTGAATTAAAGTAACATTTTTGTTCCCAAATCTTTGGGTAGTTTCAGCAAATTACTGAACTTTTTGGGTCTTGAGTTTTTCACTTGTAAAATGAGGATAAATATTAGCCCTCACTGAGTTACTTGCAAGGATAAAAATAATATGAGGAAAATGCATTGGAAACAGTATCTGCTCAGAAATTTAGAATCTAGTTGAGGGTCAGAAAGATCACATAAGAATAAGAGGACAGTGAAAAATCAAATATAGCTAGATAGGAACTGGACGATAGGAATCACATTACTGATTTGGAGAAGAGGGCCTAGAAGGCCTAGGACAATAGGAGAAGTTTCAGTGGGAAAAATAACAGAGAGATGTGACTGCCAGAAAAAGAAATGTTATCATAGGCTGCAATAATAGAAGCATAGTATAAAAATAAAGTAGTGAGAGTCTTACCTTACCCTATACTGAGAGTATTAGACTCATTATGAAATGCTACGTCTAGGAAGCGTGTTACTGAAAAAGAGGAACCAAAAAGATAGTGCTATCATACAAGTGAAGGGTGGAAAGCAGGGGCATTTGGTCTAGATAAGGTGCATGTGGGTTTGGGTGGGAGGGGGACGGATGGCTTTGATGGTTCTCTTTTTTTTTTTGCAGTACCAGGGATTGAACCCAGGGGCGTTCTACCTCCGCATTACACCCCCGGCCCTATTTTTATACTTTATTTTGAAACCGGGTCTCACGAAGTTGTGGAGGGCCTCACTAGGTAGAGAGAGAGAGAGAGAGGGAGAGAGAGAGAGAGAGCCAAGGCTGGTCGCGAACCCGGATCCTCCGGTCTCCGCCTCCCAAAGTACTGGGATTACAAGCATGCGCCACCAC
>PVJS01036445.1:0-20455 GCA_004027185.1 Glis glis
GGGATTGAATGCAGGGGCGTTCTACCTCCGCGCTACACCCCCGGCCCTATTTTTTATACTTTATTTTGAAACCAGGTCTCACAAAGTTGCGGAGGGCCTCACTAAGTAGAGAGAAAGAGAGACAGGGAGAGAGAGAGAGATAGAGACAGCTGAGGCTGGCAGCGAACCCAGATCCTCCGGTCTCTGCCTCCCAAAGTACTGGGATTACAAGCGTGCGCCACCACGCCCGGCTATTCTTTATTTTTGAAACGGGATCTCACTAAGTTGCAGAGGGCCTCACTAAGTAGCTGAGGCTGGTTGAGAACCTGGATCCTCCTGTCTCAGCCTCCCAAGTACTGGGATTACAAGCATGCGCCACCACGCCTGGCTTCCCTGCAGGTTTCTGAGGCACACTTAAAATTCATTCTGTTCCCTTGAGTGTTTTTGTGAATCTGGTAGTATAATAAAAACTTTATTTTAGAAGGTCCAGAATCAAAGCAATGGAAAAAAAATTAAAGTAGGGAGGAAAATATAGTTTTTTTCTTTTAACCTTGGAGGCTTCTTTTTCTATGTTGAGAGATTTTTATTCAGGAAGGGACTGTAAGTGTGATTGACAATGATCCCAGCTTTCCCCCAAACAGTAGCTGCAAGTTTTGGGCAAGTTCCTGACCCTTTGGCTCTCCATTTCTCATTAGAAGTTGAGAATGATAACCAGATCACCATCCTATTCCCAGCACCAGTTACCTTCCCTTTTCTTAGATATAATTGGCATTTTGCGAAAAGTACATTTTAGTCCTTGTCTCTCCTTAGGTTTTCGAGTAGTTTTGTGTATACCCAGCACTCCCAAAATGCCCATCTCTCTTTTGTCCCCAAGCTCCTGATTTGATGTGACCTTTTTGGTGAGGGAAGAAGGATGAAGGAGAACCATACAGGCCTTGGAAGCTTCACTCTATGAATTAATACTTCTGCTTCAGCATAATGTTGGTATTTGATTAAACATAAAAAACTTTGCGCTTTTAATGTCCTGCTGACACCAGTATCAACAAAGCATCGAAGCGGAAGCTTTCTGGCAGCTGATTAGAGGGAGATTTTATTTCACTAGCTTTAAGACTAAGTATACCTTTTAGTAGATCTTTCTCAAGGATAAGCTGCATTGTGCATTGTAAATCAAATTCAAGAGCATTATTAAAGGACCCTTGATAATTTGGTAATATATTATCCCTGTTTTGGAAAGGTGATAAATGACTGCTTTTTATAGTGTAATTTAAAATAATAATATGGATTACAGTTGTGTTCAGTCATGAAAGTATAATTTAACAGTTTGGGTTTATGATAACCCTTTTTTCCCCCCTCAACAGTGTCCACTCTTATTTTAGCTCAAGAATAGCTTACTGGGGGATGATTGACCATGCTCGCTTTTAGAGTCTAGTAGGGCTGAACATGTGTTTAATTGGAATTTTATGTTGCTGTGTTGGAAGAGCTTCATACAATAATGAAATTGAAAGCCTGAGAATAAAGACTGCTAAACAGTGAAAGATTCAACATCAAAAGCGTGTTCCATGTCTGCAAGCTTGCTGTGTCAATAGGGGCTCTCCAGGAAGAGGACAGCTCACTGAAAGTGGTAGTTAGAGAGAGTTGAATAAAGGTGTGGGAAGGCTGAGGGAAGCAGAAATGGGTGCTGAAGCCCCTGGAGGGCTCCACACAGCGGGAAGCCTTTACCACACCAGGCCTGAAGAGGCAAATGGGCTTGGTGTTCCTAGACCTGGAAAATGCTGGCCTGTGGAGAGGGCCCCAGCGGAGTAACATGGCCTTGGCCAGGTTGCAGCAAGGCAAGGAGAGGTCCAGGGGACCCCAGATCCCTAGCCTTTCTTTTTTTCCATCTTTGAACCTCCTTTCTGAGCCTCCCATTAAGTTAGACCCAACCTAAGTTAGAGGACAGGGACATTCAAGGGACACTGTCTGAGGCCCAGAGCAGCGTTCAGAGGGTGCTGTGTGGATTTGGAGGACTAGCCAGCACACATCCAAGCAATGGGAGTGAGGAATGAACAAATGATGCTGAAGGCCTTGGAGTTCAGAGTTCGTATAAACGTGACCAATTAAATTCTAAACTCACTGATCTTCTGGTTCCCATTGCCCTGTTTTCTAGTCACTACTATTAAAAAGGGCTCCTGTGCAGTTAGTTCTCATTTTTCTTGGGTTATGAGACTTTCAGACCTGTTTGTTTTACATCCTGAATCAGGTTGGAATGCCACTCACCAGCTTTCAATAAGAACGCATCAGTTTCTAGGAGCGCAGAGCAACACAGAAACAACCAGTCTCCAAGGCCAAAGGAAGAAGTTTTGCTATTTACAAGATCCTTCAAAACAGCAAATCGATGTGGGCATGTTGGGACAGGCCTATAATCCCAGTATTTGGGAGGCTGAGACAGGAAGATTGCATGTTTGAGGCCAGCCTCAGCAACTTAGCCTCAGCAACTTACCCTGTTTCAAAATGAGAAATTAAAAAGGGCTTCCTATTTTCTTTCTAGCTTCCACATATGAAAGAAAACATATGACCCTTGACTTTCTGAGACTGGCTGATCTCACTTAGCAGAATATTCTACAGTTCCAGTTGTTTTTCTGCAAAGGACACAATTTTGTTCTTTATAGCTGAAAAACAAAAGGGGTGGGGGGAGTCTGGGGATGTAGCTGAGAGGTAGAATGCCCCTGGGTTAAATCCCCAGTTCAAAAAAAAAAAAAAAAAAAAGAAAGAAAGAAAGAAAGAGAAGAAATCAAATAGATAGCTTTGCTTTTGACTTTTTGTTAGGTGTTCTGGGTGGCTCCGCTGGAGTTCCTGTCCCCCCTCCTGTTCCTCCTTGCTTCCATCCTGCTCTCAGAGCACCCCTGGGGCTCCTTCCCTGCTCCTCAGACCTGTTCGGATTCCGCAGCATAATCACAATGTCTCACCCTCCTGGGTGTCTGAGTTAGGGAAGGAGCCTATTTGCCCTTCTCTGATTTTCTGGGCCAATAACAAGGTCTCTTTCCTGGTCACCTCTCTACCACAACTCCACTCCTTTCTCACAGGGCTCTGGGGTCAGTGGTACTGCAGGCGACACTGAATACCGGTGAGCTCAGAACTGGGAATCCCAAGCTTAGAGTCTGAATCCAACATTGCCATGAATTAGCCATGGGTTGCCTGTAAAATCAGAGAGTATTTCTAAGTCTTGCTGAAAAATGGTGTTTGAAATAGGTTTATGAGCCCCCAAATACAACCACAAAATAGGAAGGATGAGAGCTGGTGGAAGCTGCCCTTCAAAGGAGGGGGAGGCTGGGTGGAGATGGCCTGGACCTTGAAGACCATGATGTCCCAGGGCCTGGTTCTGGTTGTAAGTCATAAAATCTACTCTTTTCTGGGACAAGGGATGTCATGCCATGTCTCACTCTAACTAAACACCCACAGAAGCTGAAGCAGATATCGTAAGGCCACTTGACGAGTGTTCTGCCAGCTTGGTGAGCACTGGACACTTGTTTTGGAGTCATGCAGCAGGACAGCTTCCTGGGGTCTAGACCTGCTTTCCAGAAAGCTTGCCTACACCCTCTAAAGCCACCACTGCCCCAGCAAAGTCATGCATGAGACTGAGGAAGATGTTCCAATGCCGCATTTACTAATTTACAATTAGAAATTTAAGACAAGAAGCTAACACAATCAGCACCTTCACCCAAGCTGCGTGGAAAATGGAATCACAACCATGAAGCCATTTCCTTTAGCCCTGACAGTCATTCTCCTAGAACCCTCATACTCAGCGTCTGAGAGATCAGACATTCTCTCAATACTGGGCAAACCTACACTGAAGACCTAAATCCTAACTAGAAGTTTTTGGTGAGCATGAATATGGAACAAAGCAAGTTATGCCCAGAGCAGAAGGTGAGATAGGCTAATGCATGATCCTCACCAGGGGGATGGCCTTAGAACCCCCAAATCCCTGAAGTTCCACATACTCCTAGGAGCCTTGCCTCTGGAGGTTCAAGTCCCTTCTCCCTGACTGGGAAGGATGGCTGTCTGTCCCCCAGGGGACTGCCTCTCCTCCCGCCTCCTTCCTCAGCACCTTTTCACCTTCCTCCTTCAGACAGTTTAATCAAGCTACAGCCACAACAGGCGGCTTGGGAGCTGTTCTCTATCTTTCTTGCTTATTTATGCTCAGATCCATTCCGTGTAGATTTTGGAGTTCAGTTCTGAGGGAAAGTCTCACTTCCTGTATTTGGAGTAAGCCCAAGAAGCTCAGGACTCCAGTGCCCTGTTGGATTAGCCACGCCCTCTGCGGAATAAGGTCTGGCCCAGCTGCTGTGCACACCGGCTCCTTCAGATATCGAACACCAGCTGGTTGTGTTTGTCCCCAAATCCACTGATGCCAATTATACTAGGTATTGTAATTTTATAACTTAATTCTATAATATAAAAATATGAGTGTGAAAAGAATTCTTTTATGAACACTAAAATAATTTATTTTTTACAAAGACTCAATAAATGTGAGGACCTAAAATTCTGTTATCGAGCAAGATAATTTCAAATATGGAGGAAAATTATATAAATGAAGGGCTTCTACTCAGATTGGTCTGTAGATATCTTTAAATTTTCACCCAGTAAACACATTGAAACTAGAGATTGTGGACAAAACTTTATGGATATGTTTTTAGGCATAAGACCAACTAGAAGCAACACTAAAATGAATGATACTGTCCCAACACCAAAAGATTAGTGGATAAATGTATATTTATGTGTTCTAACAGAAAATAAAATGTGTAAGCTAAATATGTACCTCTTATTTATTTTTTTTAAATTTTGAAACAGTGTCTTATTAATTTGCTAAGGGTCTGGCTAATTGCTGAGGCTGGCCTCAAACCTGTGAGCCTCCTGGGATTACAGGAGTGTGCCACCACTGCCCAGCTTGTAGCTCTTACTTTTTATGATCCCTTGCTATAACTGATTATTTTGATTCCCTGAAGTCCCAACTGAGTCAGATATGAATACTTCAAATGAAGAGTAATAACAACATGATAATTACAATGGCTACCATCACCATCCATAAAACGACATTTTGAAACAAATGCAGGTTATTGTTAATGTATAACATTGAATTTACTTCTTAGTATACAATTACAGATGATCTTCTAAAGCAATACACAAACAAGTAGGACTTGTTGATCAATATGTCTCTTTTCTCCCCACACTTCCTTTGGACAGTTTAGAAGATACAGTGCCAACTTCAGGGAGTTTCTGCCCAGTTCCCCAAGCTCTCTGATCCTTCCCGGTAGCCAGGAGCCACAATTTCATTCAGATGCACACTCTGTTAGTATGCAGGGACTGATTTTCTTTTTCACCATTAGGTATTATCTAGAGTAAAATGGGAGTAAGTGATTTCTGTTTGATTAAAGGAACCCTTGCTTAAGGACTACAAGTGGCAGTGCTTGGGTAAACACCACCTCTTTAAGGCATGCTGGGTCTACAGTAAGTTTCTCCCCAGCCTCCATAGAGGCACATTTTAAATTGGGAACTGCAAAGCCCTGGGGTGGTCCCTGAGGTGACACTTCCTGTTAAGTCCCCACCCTCCCATCTCCTTTCCTGAGTCCTTCCTTGTTCTGCCTTCTGTTCTCAATCTCCCCTACAACCAGTTCCAGGTCTCCCCCCAGGCAAGAGCCCTGCTGCTTCCCACATCTGTGAGCTGGGTTTCCAGCTCCTACCAAGCTCCGTCTACTATGAAGGTAAAGAATAAAATTGAAACAACCTCAGGACATGACTCATAAACTGGAATTCAAGGAGCTCCAGTTAACTCACAAACCACCATATGGAAACAAAGATAAAGTCACTTTCAAAGTTGAGAAAGGAGCAGGAGAAAACATAAAAGTGGTCCTTTAATAATTAGTCATATTAAATTCAAAAGATATTTGCCAGGTGCATGCCTCTAATTCCAGTACTTGAGAAGCTGAGATAGGAGGATTGTAGATGTGTGTGTGTGTGTGTGTGTGTGTGTGTGTGTGTGGTACTGGGATTGAACCCAGGGGCATTCTATCTCCGAGCTATACCCCCAGCCCTATTTTTTATTCTTTATTTTGAAACAGGGTCTCACTAAGTTGCAGAGGGCCTCACTAAGTAGCTGATACCGGCTGCAAACCCAGATCCTCTGGTCTCAGCCTCCCAAGTACTGGGATTACAAGCGTGTGCCACCACGCTGGGTTAAGATTGTAGATTTGAAGCCTGTCTCGGCAATTTAGCAAGACCTTCAACTTAGTGAGACCATGCTTTAAAATAAATAATAAAGTGGGGATGGGGGTATAGCTTAGAGGTAGAATGCCCCTGGGTTCAATTCTCAGTACCAATATGTATATGTATATGTATATGTATATGTATATGTATACATACACACATGTATATTTGAAAAAGATGTATGTATATGTGTGTATATATGTATGTGTGTGTATGTGTATATATAATATATATATATGAAAAAGATATAAATATATATGTGAAAAAGATCCAGGAAAATATATACTGAATCTAATATGAGAGTTAATGGAAGAAAAGCAAAAGGGTATTTTATATTAATTTTGAAAATTAATTTCCATTAATAAATAGACACACAGGAAACAAATTGAATATAGCATAGACCAGGATGTCTTTAAAAAAAAGATACGGTGTTGCTGCTCATAATTATAAGAAATGAATGATAATATTTAAAAATGAGTTAACTTTGGTCCATCACACTTCATGGTGTGAAGAAAACAGCACTTGAATGATTTTTTTGCCTTAATTTGTTCTAAATTACAGCAAAGTGCTCTGTAAGAAGCAAGTGCTTGTGTTAATTACTCTGAGTAAAGAAGGTCACTGGTATACAGAGGGCTCATTGTGTGGTTTTAGTTATAGATTTTCTTCCGTAATTAGAATTCATCATTAGGCATAAGCACGGGCGGATTTTCATTTTTTTATCCAGCACTACAGAATTGGGCACATTTGTTGATTTCTTCTAAAAACATGTAAAATGCAACAATAATGGAATTGGCTTATGAAATGAAACAAATGTAAAACATATTTATAAGCATATCTAAAATACTGAAATTTTCTCTGAACCTGAATATTATAGTCAAATTTTAAAAACTGTGTAGAAAACTATTGTACATTACTTTAATTTTTACAACATAAAGAATTAACAAATCTGAATTTCAGTCATTTTACATTGAATTGTAAGCACAGAAACAAAATTATAAATGCTGTAAATTCTTGTATGTAATCCAAGATATCAAAAATTTAAAGGCTTTAGAAAACCATAAATCAGTCAGTGTTTCTAAAGAAGATAAAACTTTTTAATGCTTATTTCTAACATTTCCTTTGAATGTAAGCCATTATTTCTATGCCTAAGAATTCTGGGAGCCATAGTACATGTTAATTATGTTGCTTGTACACACGATATAGATTTAAAACTGAAATTGTTTATGCAAGTTAATATTTGAATGCCATGTATAATCAACCGTCCAGATTTTTTTTGCCTCTTCTAATCCACTTTAGTGTTAATTAGGATTCGCTATAAACATGTGGGCTTAAATGGATTTAGCCACAGAATAAAGGTAACAATGTGTGTCATTCCTGTGATCACTTTTTTCCTGAGGATTCAAAAGTTAACTGTACATAAACGTGGCCCATTTTTTCTTTGTTGTTGGTACAAAATTAAAAGCTGGATTTCTAACTCACAAAGATATGAAAGAAAGCTGTTTTATTTAAAATTTCCTACTACTTAATAGGCATTGCTTAACCTGTTAACCCTTTTCCTCTACCTCTGCCATAATTAATCAGTACCACTTTTTCCTTGATTCTGTTCCTCCTGTTATTTGTACTACTTGAAAAGCATTTTCATTGTCAAACCCATGAGCCAAGTAAGACAATGTTCAGAAAAGGTCTGATTTCAAGTGTGTGTTACATGTGTAAAATGCTGGGAATTGAATCCAGGGACATTCTACCTCAGAGCTACACCTGCAGCCCACTGTTTTATTTTTATTTTGAAACAGGGTCTCGCTAAGTTGCTGAGGGTTTTGCCAAATTGCTAAGACTGGCCTCAAACCTGTGATCCTCCTGTTTCAGCCTCCCAAGTACTGGGATTACAGGTGTGCAACACTATGCCCAGCTTGATTCTTTTTTATAATTCAAATAAGCGTGTTAATACTCATCCTCGCCACTCACTTTGAAATCCAACATGGATAAAGCCATGAATTTTTCACCTGGATAGCATAAGATGTCAAGTTCTTAGCAACATCTACATTCTCTTTACTTTGCTTTCACTAGATTTTCTTTCTAGGAATACGTCCTTTGACAGTAGTCAAGGGATGAACAAGCTAAGGTCTCAAATGAAGGTACTTAGCACTTCTGTTCCATGTACAAGCCTATCAATACCATACGGATGTGTGGGTACAGTGACTCATTTCTAACTCACTGCTTCATCCTTAATAGAAAAATGTTAAGGGAAAGCCAAGAGACTTTGCACTGGGTTAATAATTCCTTTTATTTGAAGAAACTTCACTGGGACCAATATTTTGAATTTATTTCTTTGGTGTTATGGGGGAGTTTCCCAAGGTAAGCTATCATAAGATTTGGAGTGAAATCCACCCCCCCTTTTTTAAGGTAGAAAAAAAGCTTTTGTGCACAGAGAGGTGGGAAAGAAGCAGCTATATGATGCGTTGGTCCAGGGATGTTCTCAGGTAAGTCACTTCTAAGAAGGGTAACACATGAAAGTTAAGCTTCTAGAAATTGACATCCCTTAAAAAGTCCCTTCCTCAGTTAGGTCACCTTCTTTGGTCACCTTCTTTGGTGACCTAACTGAGGGAGTTGGGAGGGGGGTGGAGGGAAACACACTAAAGCACATGATGTATATACACAAACTTATAAGACTCAATCACTATGCGGAGCACGAAAGGGAGGGAAGGGGGGAGGGAATAGGGTGGGCTTGAAGGGAGGGCTAAATGAGCAATGTGTGCATGTATGATGCTGCTACCCTGACGTGTATCAAAATGTAAAATTACAATGCACCAATAAATGAATATTTAAAAAAAAGAAAAAAAAAGTCCTTTCTTCTGTATCCCTTGCACATCTTTATGCACTCTCAGGGGTTATGTTCCCAGTTTGAAGACTGTTGACTTAGGGAATGGATTTCAGAAGCTCATGGGGTCTGGGAGTATAGCTCAGTGACAGTGCACAGGCTTAACATGAGTGTGGCCCTGCATTCAATCCTCAGCGCGAAAACAAAATCAAAACCAAAAATGAAAGAGACCACAAAGCTCACAGAAACTACATAATCAATCAAGGGCAGATCTCAAGTTACAGTCCTCTGTCAGCAACAGGTAGGAAACCTTTTGGAAGGAAATGGAGGCCTGCTTACATAGGAAGGGTACTGGACAATGAATGGCTGAATAAAGTGAAGTCTTCCTGCAAGTGCCTGTAGGTGTGGGTGAGAAATAAACCTCTGCGTGTTCCAGTTCCAAGATCTGGGCATTGGTTGCTACAGCAGTTAGCCTCTTCTGACCAATGGAGTAGTTGATGGTGCTGGATAGGGTCCCAGCGCTGAGGGGCAAAGTGGCCAGGTAGCCAAGAAGTGCAGTGTCCATGGAGGGCATTTAGTGGGAGTCACAGCCAGTTCTCAGGAAACCATGCAGTGCCAGAGAGAGCCAGGATAGGGCCAGATCAGAGAACAGATTACAAGCGGCACCATCTACCAACTTCAGGACAGTTGCCAACAGAACTCCCAGGAGCCGGGCCAGACAGCTGCTCTCAGTGGACACGGGGTAACACACATCTGCTGTCAGTTGTGCCTTCTCCTCCCAGTGCCAGAAGGACACAGCAAGCTCTAATATGACCAACTGCCATTTTAAGAAGGGAAAGGAACTCCAAGAATGAACGCTTATCTAAAGACATCATCTAATCCACCCTTGATAGGGCGTAAAAGAAACATTTAAACTGGAAGAAGACTGTTGGGCTCTAAAGAACTCAAGATGTCTTTAATTGGAGAATATGAGATTTTTATTACTCGGAGTCTATAAAAAGGCTCAGGGTCGTCATAGGAAACCATTTATCTTTTAAGAAGGGGGCATATTAATTATGTATGAGTTTGTGACCCTGCTACTTTTCTTCTTTTTATGTTGTAGCTACAAAATCTAGTTCAGATTAAAAATAAATGTGGAAAAAGATCTTTAAAAGCACACATATATGAATAAAGCAGAATAGTTTAGTACTTTATATTTCTGAAATTTCAGCTATGGCCAAGAGTACACAATCTGTTTACAGGGACAGACTTTCTGGAGATGTGCTTTAATACTAAATATCAAAATAGAGAGCATTGACAAGCAATACAGTTTCTTTCTATAAAACCACTTTCCTAACAACATACTTTGTCACATTGTTATGTGTGGCTATATTCTTTGACTGGAAGGCTAATTGATTACAGTTTTTATCAAGTCCACTGAAAATAACAGAATTTTAATTTCACTTGACAGATTGTTAAATTGAGCTTTTATACCATCTGGTTAGCTCAAGCCAATTACTCTTTCGAGTCATAAATATATGACTGCCACATAATATAACATCTTTTAAAAATGAAGTCCTAAGACTTAGAAAAACTATGAAAGATTTTCCCAGTGTGTATACTACATAGCAGTAGCAAAGAGCTGCTTCCGGAGGCTGTATTCACTCTTTTGGGCCCCAAGTACTCCATTTTTGGAGCATGCTTTTCAAATCCTATTTCTAATGATGCTGGTTTGCTGCTTAGAAATTCATTCATATTTTCTCCCGGAGCTCCCCCTTGTGTCTATTGGCCACCAGCATCCAGGCAGTTGGTTGTAATAATTAAAATGCACATGGCCAGGGAGACCCTGAGATTCCCCGTTTCTATCACAGAGTGGTATTTAATTGTACATAACCCTTCCTTCCTTCCTTCCTTCCTTCCTTCCTTCCTTCCTTCCTTCCTGGTACTAGGGATTGAACCCAGGGCATTCTACCTCTGAGCTACCTCCCAGCCCTATTTTATTTTATATTTTATTTTAGCGAGGCTAAGAGTCTTGCTAAGTTGCTGAAGCTGGTCTCAAATCTGTGATCCTTCTGTCTCAGCCTTCCAAGTACTGGGATTATAGGTGTGTGCCACCATGCCTGGCTACCACCTGCTATTTTCTTTACCAGGTTATTGTTAGTTTTTCCCTATTAGAAACTATGTGCCAGGAACACCAAGACCCCCATGACTTACCCTAGTACTCCAGTTTCTAGAATAGCACATTATTCCTAATAGGAAAGGTTCCTAACAGTAAACATTTGTGCAATAGTGAACCATTGAATATTAATCATGGAGCCAATCTTCTTTGCAAGAAATTAAAGGAAGATCAAGCTTGTGATTTTTTAAAATTTCAGACAATATCATACTTTTAATTATTATTAACCAGCTGCACTAACTTGTCTAACACAAAAGGAGATGGTTCCCAGAAATCATAATTATTAAAAGAACATATAAATCCACTCATTTATACAACAAAGGTATCTAGATTACTATTGGAGAGAATTTTATTTACTACTTTTCAACATATCCTCAAGTCTGGCTCTACTGGGACTATAATTCATATCCTAAAATTTTTCCCTTTTAAATTCAAGTTATATTTTATATCTTCTGGTTGTTAAGAATGTTATGGGTTATTTTATATATTTTTTAATAAAGCCCATGAGTTTGAATAGTATTCAGATCTCAATATATTTCTTTGAGCTTATCTATAAGATATCTTTAAATATCAAATATAAACCAGGCATGGTGGTACACACCTGAAATCCCAGTACCTGGAAGGTTGAAACAGGAGGATCAGAGGTTAAAGGTCAGCCTCAGCAATTTAGCAAGATGTTGTCTCAAAAAGGGGGGGGGGCGGTGAGAGGGTTGGAGATGTAGCTTAGGGGTAAAGCACCCTGAGTTCAATCCCCAGTATTCCCCTGCCACACAAAATCAAACCTACTAATTATTTTGCAATGGAAGGCTTTAGACCACATTTTATCTATGCGATTGTTTATGAAAATGTGCTGCTCACCATGATCTTTACTATTTAAACAAAGAACATTTTTCTTCTCCTTTAGCTTGAGAAGTCAGACCTATTGTTACCCTAAATATTAGTTGTGAGCCCAGAACCTGTGAGTTTTAAACTTAGAAATTAGTACTTTCCAAACCTGGCTATTAAAATGATTGAATTAGAAAAAAACAAGAAACCTCTGAGAAGGTTCCTCTCATATATATCTATAGGATTTAAAATTTTTTTTTGCTTCCTCTTTCTCTTTTAATGGGATGAGTTTGGGTAAATGTCTGAATAGGTATCAGATTGGTTTTAAGTTTTCCAAAAAATTTTAGTAGGAGCATATTAATGCAAAAACTATTATTCACATTGGTTTGAGAGTTTTCAATAGGGGTTTCTTTTAATAGTTTCTGTCTTTCTGACTAAAACCACTGCATAATTTCCCCTTTTAAAGAATGGATCACAGTTTAGGGAAGTGAATAAGTCAAAACTCATCTGATTTGGTCACAATTCAAAACAAGTCCTCATTATATGAATAACTGAAATGATGACATAATTCACACTATTATGGCATCTGGTTAAAGGGAAATACAGACAGGACTCCCCCTGCAGTCTCTTTGTCCATCTTCATGGTTTTGGTGTTAGCTGACTTCCTTGTCATCCATCAGTCTTCTCAAGATCAGAAATGAGAATACTTTCTTCTAAATGTGCGGTGCTAACGTTGGTTGTAGGATAGTAAGTATTCCGAAACCCTGCAAGTCTCTGGAAGAAGCCACTATTCTGCTTGTATATGCAGAAGGAAAGTGTGACAATGGTCAGGAATATGACCAATGTCAGAGCAACTGCGAGAGGAACGATGCTGTGACTGGGTCCTGGAAGAGAGAAAGAGGACAACTTCAATGACAGTGAAGTAATAGATACTGTCACATAGGTGCTTTTTATTTTGTTATTTCTAAGAAAAATCAAAGTGTTCCCATCTGTTCCAAACCTACCTTTTCCTGGATGTTCCTTTACAGTCTGAATATCTAAAATCAAATATAAAAAAAATTGAAACCAAGTTTTTCATTTAATTCAGCAAAAATGTCATTACTTATAGCAGGGATTAGCAACTATGGTCCATGGATCAAATATAGTCATCTGTTTTTATAAATGTTTTACTGGAACTCAACCATATTCATTTATTTATGTACTATCTGTGTCAGTTTTCATGAGGCAGCACCAGTCTTACAGAGACCATGTGGCCCCCAAAGCACAACATATTTACTCTCTGGCCCTTTACAAGAAAAGTTTGGTGACCCTTAATTTATTAGTGCCCTCAAACACATATTCACTTTTTTTCTTTTTCTTTACTTTTATTTTTGTACTGGAGGTTGAACCCAGGGGCATTCTACCTCTGAGCTACACCCCCAGCCCTTTTTATTTTTTGTCTTGAAACAGGGTCTTGCTAAGTTTCTGAGGCTGGCCGCAAACCTGCGATCCTCCTGTCTCAGCCTCCTAAGTACTGGGATTACAGGTGTGTGCCACCACTTCTGGCTCACATTTTTTTTTAAAGCTAAAGGATTCCCATCCAGTCTCAGCACTGTGCTATAATAGAAATAGAAGTAAAAGCCAGTGTGGTCATAAAGTCATGAAGTCTTTGACTGAGTTGTTTTATAATGATTTTTTCCCTTCATACCATAGAAAGATGGAGTTGAAATGGTTTATGACTTATTTGATGTAAAACAAGATATTTTCAAAAACTATCTGAATACTCTCTGAATGCTTGGACTTAAAAACCTTTAAATACTAAAGTTATGGGTCAACATTAGTCAGGATAGAATGAAATGAAAATGGAGGTTTACTCTCTGACTTTACCCACCTGCCTCCATTTTACATATAAATCCCTTCTTTTCTTGACATGGGGATAACTGCCACACTCCTTCAGGGACTCTCAGGGCGATACATTGATGGGACTTGAGGTGGCCCATGTCTGGCTTCCGAAGGCCCCAGTTCAATTGGTCTGTGGGTGTTCCATCGAACCACTTTATGGTTTCATCTGTGGAAAAATTACTCACTTGTTATAAGTTATGTGCATGGTAATCAAATATATTAAGACTGGCCGGGCGTGGTGGCGCACGCTTGTAATCCCAGTACTTGGGAGGCGGAGACCAGAGGATCCAGGTTCGCGGCCAGCCTCAGCTACTTAGTGAGGCCCTCTGCAACTTCGTGAGACCTCGTTTCAAAATAACGTATAAAAAATAGGGCCGGGGGTGTAGCTCAGAGGTAGAACGCCCCTGAGTACAATCTCGGGTACCGCAAAAAAAAAAAAAAAATACTAAGACTGGAATGAACCATAAAAATCAGCCCCTATATTTAATGAGACTCTCAGATGCATTCAGCTCTGTATGGACTGCCATGGACTCAGTGAGGTTGCCTTGTGAACAGCCCTCTATTTATTTTAGATATGTTTTTCTCATTTAGTTCATTTAGGATATCATGTTTATTAATGTAACAGCTTGAATGTTCAAATATTCCATATACTTTCAAGAAAATTATTGAGTAAATAATTTCAAGAAATCACTGAGTAAAGGAAACTACTCAATGTAAAAAAAATCCCTTGAAGTCCTAACATCTATGTCATTACAAAATGGCTTACTTTCTTAAAGAATTTTATAGTGAGTTTCTTTTTCTTTTTCTTTTTCCTTTTGTTGTTGTACTAGGGATTGAACCCAGGGGCATTCTCTCTCTGAGCTACACCCCCAGCCCTTTTTTTATTTTTGAAACAGGGTCTCACTAGTTTGCTGAGAGTCTTGCCAATTTGTGGAGGCTGGCCTCGAACCTGTGATCCTCCTGACTCGGCCTCCCAAGTACTGGGATTACAGGTATGCACCATCACACCCAGTTTACAGTGCGTATCTTTAAGCATCATGCCAGTCACATACCAAAAGGGTGGGGGTGAGAGACCATTCTGTGAATGGGCAATAAGAGGGGAGGGTGCATTGTCTGAAAAGAATTTAAAACTAAGAGTGAAACAAACTAAAGTAGATCTGCTTTTTATTATCACCATCTTTTTTTTTTTTTGTGGTACCAGGGATTGAACCCAGGGGCATTCTACCTCCGCGCTACACCCCCGGCCCTATTTTTTATACTTTATTTTGAAACCGGGTCTCATGAAGTTGCGGAGGGTCTCACTAAGTAGAAAGAGAGAGAGAGAGAGAGAGAGAGAGAGAGCTGAGGCTGACCGTGAACCCGGATCCTCCGGTCTCCACCTCCCAAAGTACTGGGATTACAAGCGTGTGCCACCACGCCTAGCTTATTATCACCATCTATTAGACATGCTAAGCAGTTTTTGTAATTAAAATACTTCTCACAGTGTAGTCTCACCCCACTTGGTCCACCACTGTAACAAGCTCTCCATGCCAAAGAAAATAATTTTCTTTACAAGTACCTTTCAATAACCATCAATTACATTAAAAAGAATACCATGTCTCCATTTTATTACAAACTCTGGTTTTTATGAGTAACAAATAAGAATTCTAATAGCACAATTTATCATGGAAACATTTCCATAACTCTGTCGTGCTTTTATAGCATGTAGGAACCTGTGGCATCTTGAGTTAATGTGGGTTTGGTCTGACACGATGGAATCTGTGAGTACAGCGTTCCAGCCAAGCGCCTTCACAGCAAGTATAAAAGCAAATCTGTTGGTGTTTGTTTTAATTTTTGGTATTCTGGGATTATTTCAAAGGATAGGAGAAAAGGTTATCAATGTTTTGGAAGAAGTGGCTTTAGGATTCGTGCTGTTTTTTTTTTCCACAGCGAATGCATACAAGCAGTGCTTTCTGGCTCACAGATGCCGTTATCGTTAGCTGAAACGACTGTGTGTTTATTTATGCCCTCTCCTCTTCTTTACCCAAATCACTTACTGTTACTATCAAATTGAGCATTCAGCCAAACCATCTGGACAGAAGAACCAAAAGCAAAAAGCTCTTCCAGGAGGAATGAATTTTCAGCTTCATCCTTGATTGTTAACAGATTAGATCCTATAAAAGAGAGAAGTGGCAAATGAGCAAGTATTTGTGTTTACACATACATATAATTTTTAAAATGTTTCCTATACCTTATTGTAAAGTTCAGACTTCAAAAAGAAAAAATTCCCATTATTAATAAAGTGATTTGATTACAAATTTTAAGAAAAATAACTCATTTACTAAATGATACAAAAAAGATACAAGCTTGCACTTAAGTTAAAACATAGAGTATTAATTTTAGAAAACATTAAAAAATCACAATGTGAATGCATTCAAAAGGAACATTTTCTTGGGAAAGAGCAATGTGCTGAGATGTCATTTTAGGTTTTCAAATTCTGCACTGGACATTGAGTTGCATATGTTAGCTGCCCCCAAACAAGCAAATTCAATAGTACTTATTGCTTTCCATAGTTTTCGTTGCTTCTAAAATCACTAAATAATCAGAAAAATGAAGAAAGCCACATTGTTTAGCGAAATGTCAACAAGGAGCACATGAAAGCATTTCACCATCACAGAAGAATTACCTTCCTTTTTGCAAAATTCATGAGCAGCCTCAAAACTCGTGCTGTCTAGGACTGTGGAAAAACTGTAGCAATTACTTTTAAATTTTATCCAGGGAATAGATGTTTCTGCGCACAACACTGGGTGTTCAGATCGTTTTGTTTCTATGAAGAAAAACCAGTTATGATTTCAGGGTGGTGAGCGGCTTCATTTATTGAGATAAACATTACATTACATTTCTATGAAACATCAAGATAAATATACCTAATAAGATTTTCATGGTTATACTCTGAAAGATTGGATTTAATATAAATAATTTCAAAACTAGGGCCAGTTTCTAGAATTTCTGGCAGAAATAATCTTCACCTAAACATGACGCGGTATATTAATACATAGCTTTGTAGGGATAGAGTGCTGGCTGGGTGGGGGTGGCTGTCTTTCATGCTTACAAGTGGTACCTAAAGACTGGGACATTTGGAGGATGTGATTCTTAGAGATAGTGGCAGCTGAATGATGCTGGCAAAAGGGATTTCTACGTATACAAGACATGTTCTGTGCAGTGTTGGGTGTCACAGGTTTTAAAAATTCTTACTAACTAATAAACGTATGAGAGAAAATAATGTATTCAACAATATATCATATATCATAACATAACATAAGGGAAATTTGAGGGGACTTGAATCCAGAGGACAAGCATGAGGGTCAGACACATCTACACTGAGGTTCTGGCTCTGCCACTTGCTGGCCGTGTGGCTATGGGCACGGTACCCTACACGTGAGCTTTTTAATCTATAAAAGAGAACTAACAACAATATCTTTTTTGCAATTTGAGAAGTTTGAATGTGTTAGTGCTTGACACTTCTTAAGCTTCAATAAATGCATTGTTCGGAGAGGGGGGGTCAGTTTTATGGCATTTTAGAAGCATAATTAATTTTCCATATATACGAATATATATATGGACATATATAATTTACATTTAATTCTGAATTGTTTTGATCTAAAGTTACATAATGTGTATGCTATTTGATATCATACCCAGGATATAAGTAAATAATGTGGTTTCATGAAATGAGAGAATTAAACCGAGACCAGCTACTGTTAGGGAACTCTGTATACAAACTATAGTAATAAAAGGAGAGAGGACCTGGTCGAGTGGGATGAACATTACATCAGAGAGTGAGGAAACTTGGCTTCCGCTCCTGGTACTGTTGGTGAATGTCTGAGATACTCCTGAGACCCTCACGAAGCCATTTCATGCTCTGGGGTAAGTTTCATCTTTATTAAAGGGGTTGAGCCTAGTGGACTTTGTGTGAATGGGATATGATGCAAAGTGTAGGACAGGACATATAGTAAATACCCAAGCAGTATCAGCTATCACCACCACTACCACCACCACCACCACCACCATCATGGCTTGATGATCCTACTAGTCTTAGACTTAAACATAAATCCTCAGTCAAGTCCTCCACATATGCCCCTAACACACATTTCTAGTCTGATTTCCTACCTCTCTCTTATCCCCAGCCTGTGATGTGGGCAGATCTCAACACCAGCTGTGCCTTACACATACCCAGTTCTGACATCCCTCTGTGTCCAAACCTTTCTCCTCAGAATGCTTCTCCATGTCCTATTATTGCCTGTTTACATCCCACCCATTTTTCAAGGCCCATCTTCCCACCACTTCCTTCAAACAGTCTTTCTGCTTTTCCCCAAGTGGATATGCTACATTCTTTCTCTTGATAGTTCCCATGGCCCTTGCTGCCTCCCTTCGGTTACTTGGTAGCCATACCTAATATAGCAGTTATTTGTCTTTACCTCCCTGACCAGACCAGAGGCTTGTTGAGGGCAGAGACTTCTCACTACTCACACTCATATTTCCTGCTCATTACAGCCTTGCATACAGCAGGAGCGCAAGATGTATTTCTTGAATTGAATCGAATTGTACCTACCAGTGGGCACATGACAAATGGCACCTTGCAGAAATGACTCGCAGGCTGTGCTACTCCAGCGTCCATTAGTGTCAGCATAAACACAATCACCGAGGAAGGATGACTCCACGTCTTTCCAAAAAGTGAAAGAGGATTTGGTGCCATCTGACCAGTCAAAATTAAGACCATTCTGTGGAGGGAAATCGAGCCATCATTTCCCAAGACTGCCAGCAGCATCACCCAAGCTGTCTGAACATCCCACCCTTCCCACATAGATTTCTATTTCCATATTTTTTCAGCTTCTAAATATGGCCTGACCAAAAGGAATATCTTGCACAAATGATACCTTTTTAATAACCAAAAATTTTGCAATCATAATTTCCTAGTAAGTAATCAGAGGAAAGTGGAATCAATACTTTTTTACACCAAAATGAATCCCAGATTTATCAAAGATAGGAGCATAAAATTGAAAATATAATAGTGTTACTGAAAACTTAGTATTTTATGCTTTGGGTGTGGGGAAAATCTAAGTCACGCAAACACAGAGACCATAACACAAAACTGACTACCAAAAAATTCTGTAATGCAAAAACACAATAAGCAATCATAAAATACCATTCTTTCACCTATTCCAAGGGCAAGGATTAAAATGTTGATAATGCTCATTGTTAATAAGGATGTGAAAAAATAGGTGTAACCTTTTAGCATGTAAATTGATGCAAACTTCTGGAGGGCAATTTGATAATACTTGTTAAAATTTAAAGTGTACTCAGCAATTTTACTTCTGGAAATTTATCCTATCTGCACAAAGATATTTGTTGTGCATTGTTTCATTGTTTGTAATTGTGAAAAACTGAGAGATAACCAAGTGTACATTCATAGGGCAATGATTTAATAAATTGTGGTATATCTATGTATACTGCTATTCCAAAGAATGCATGAAAATTTTATGTGCTCACATGGAAAGTTATAGAAGATACATTAAATAAAAAAGCAACTTTAAGGACAGCATCTGCAATATGTTTAAAAAACAATACACATATTCACCCATTACAGGTGCATACTTGTTTATGCATAGAAAATTTCTTGATAGCACTCAAGAAACTGCTTAGAATAACATAGGGGAGTAGAACTAGAGGTCAAAATAGAATAGAATTTACTTTTCGCTACTTGAGCATGTAATACTTTTATTTTAAACAAACAAAAACAAAACAAAAAATCTTATTATCCAAATCATGTTCCTAGAGGAAACAAAAAGAAAGCCAACATGTTAAATTTCTGGGGTCACAGAATTAATTAGTAATCAAATTTCTTAAATATAACAAATTATCCAAATGCAGTGCTTGAGTTTAAGATGTGTTCCCTTACATATATGATACAGGATTCTGGGGTACTTGGAATTTTTCAGAGAGAATCTTTGAAGGCCATTATGTCTAGAAATTAGGCAAGTGGATGTTTATCCTAAAAAGATGTACCTCTTATTTTGTAGTCACAGGTTGTTCATAAGGTCAGTAGATTTTTATAAACCCATTATTTAAATGTTACATTTAATATGATTTCTAGGAATTTTTTTCTGTGCTAATTTCAGTGGCTATATCATGAAGGAGTTAGATATGAAGTTTAATTATGCAAAGATATTCCAAGGGACTTAGGGCACCTACATCTGTGGTGAACAGTCCAATCCAGTGGGCACGTCCTAGCCGGCTGAGGACAACGGTGAGGAAGGACTGTTGGTACTGGTCTGCAATGCTGAGCAGTTCTGCGCCATGCATCTGGCAGGTTCTTATTGCTGCATACCAAGTCAGATTTGCATTAATTATTTTGTACGTTCTGTTTCCAAATTCCAAGGTCTTGGGGATTGGATACATATCAGATGTATTTACATGGTGTCTAGAAGTATCTAGAACAAGAACAACAACAAAATCATCTGGATAAGAAAAGAGGAGGCAAAACTAGCATGTATCCCTGTCACTATGATCCACATTGA
>PVJS01036446.1:0-20429 GCA_004027185.1 Glis glis
AAAAAAATAAAAAAAAAAAAAAAAGACAAGGTTAGGAGTCAAGTTGACAAGGGGTGGACTTGCGATAGTTGGTCTGATTTGTCAACTTGACTCACCCCAGATCATGTGACTTTGGTTGTGTAACAGCAGATTGAACCGGAAGTCCTGCCCTAAATGTGGGTAGCAGGGTTCTGATAGGTGCAGGACTTGGATAAAAGAAGGAGAAAGCCGCGCGCATAGAGGGAGCTGCGACTCTTCCTGAAGAGAACGCATCTGCTTTCCTCTGAGATCGTCAGTCTGCAATTTTGCAATTTCCTTGAGGAGCTTCTTGATCTTCTGCTCTCATCTGGAATCGTCAGCCTCCAGCCTTTGAAGTGAAGCTTTGCCGTCGTTTCTCTGAGGATCTTCCTTGTCTTCACATCTTGTACTGGACTGAATTGGTGGTTGCTTCAATCCTGAGGCTCCAGCTCTTGATCCGCCCAACCAGCTGCTGATTCCTCTGATTCTTCGCATGCAGTTGAAACTCGGGACTGCATTGTGAGCTGATCCAATAAACCCTTTTTTTCCCCCTTCAAAAAAAAAAAAAAAATAGGGCCGGGGGGGTAGCGCGGAGGTAGAAGGCCCCTGGGTTCAATCCCCGGTACCGCAAAAAAAAAAAAAAAAAAAAAAAGAACAAAGTTGTGTGGGACCTCGGAAACTGTGGCAGGGACTGGATTTTCCTTAAGGTGCAGTGAGATTAAGACTGAAGGGCTGCCAATGATCCTTGTTAATTTCCAAGAAGGCCATGCTGGTGCTCTGTGGAGAATGGTGGGAAGGGGCAAGGGTTGAAGCAAGGAGACTGGTGAGACTCCCAGTCAGAGCGGATGCTGACTGAGGCGGGGAAGGTCTCAGAGGAGAGGGGAGCACATGTGGTTTGTTAGAACTTTCCTGTGGATGACATATGGCATACAGGATGAGGGAGAGGGAGGAAATAAAGAGGACCCCTTTGGCTTTTGGCTTGTGCTGCTAGTAGAAGTGGGAAGCCTGGAGGAGGAGCAGGTTAGGAGGGAGGGGAGGGAACCCAGTTTAGCATGAACATATTCAGTTTGAGAGTGTGAATGGAGCTGAGGAGGAAGCAGTTAGTTACATGAATCTGGGGCTCAGTAGAGAGGTCTGATGGCGAAGACTGGGCGAAGTCACTGAGGGAGAAGGCAGGTGAAGAGAGCTTGGGATTGAGCTTCGAGAATCCATCCTTTAGGTGGCAAAGAGGATGGGGGAGTGGCCAGTGAGAGAGGAGGAATGCTAGAGGTGACCAATGGAGGAGCATCTCAAGGGAGAGGGCTTGGTGTTGAGCCTTCTGGAGGCGGAGTGGGACTGGGTGGCCTGGTGGCTGCTGGTACCCCTAACCTGAGCCAAGATGGCATCAAGGTGGGGCCAGGAGCCCAGTGGGTTGGGAGGTAAATAGGCTGGGAAGGGGCTTTGTATGCAAATGTGTGGACCACTTTTTTTTGGTATTGAGTGTTCAGGGGCAGAGAAGTAGGATAGTGACATGAGATTGTAGGGAAGGGAGAAGGTGTTTGCAGTGGGAGAACTACAGTGTGCATGGATGCTGATGGGAATGCTACCAGAGGAGCCATGCCCTTGAGGAGATGAGAGGGTTGGGGTTCAGAGCACCAGGGAAGCATCATTCCTTTTAGGCGGGTGGAGGCCCTCTCCCCATGGGGGCGATGTGGGAAGGCTTGGGTGTGGTGGCAGGACACGGTAGTCCCATTTGTGGCTCATGTCTTCTCTGTGCAGTGTGAGGCTGGGTCATCAGCTGAGAGCAGGGGTGGAGGACAGGGCGTAGGGAGCTGGAGGAGGAGAAGATGATGTAAACTGTTGTCTGGGAGTGGGTGGCAAGCCTAGCAGAGAAACACAGGCCTGTGGGCTACTGCAGAGTGACAGTTTGGGGTCAGAGAACTTGAATTTAAAGTGAAACTCATCCACCCAGTTTGGTGATGCTGTCCTGTGTCTTGGGTGTGGGTATGGCGAAGGCAGATGGCAGGATGTATAAGGTTGGGGTTTTGGTAGGCTGGGGAGGCAGGTGCTTGCCTGAGATTGCTGAAGTGCTAGGCCTTGGATGCATATGAGCTGCCTGAGGAAGAACATGACGCTAGGAGGTGGCTGGGTGGGGGGTAAGGCAGGGGTGGGAAATGCTGAGTGAGTGAGCTGGGAGGAGTGTCCCGTGGGCAGGAGGGGGTGTGGGTCTCACGTTTCCAGGTGAGAGGGGTGCAGTGTGACTGTGGGTAAGGGTCACTGAAGAGGCCTGGGAGAAGGCATTGGCAGGGAGGTGGCCAAGGAGCTGATCTAAGGTGCGGGGGTCATCTTTGTAGATGGTGACAGTGACAGAAGGCAGGTGGAAGAAGCAGTGTGCTGGTTGTTGAAGCTTTTGGTCACCTGGAAGCAGGTGCCTGGAGCGCCTGGCCACCAAGGGCGTGGAGAGAGCCACAGAACAGCGGTCCCTCCCTTTGTCCTGCATGTGTAGGGTTATGAAGGACAGAAGAGCTGGGTGTGTATTTGTGGCGTCTGCCCTTGGGGACCAGCTGGTTGCAGTTGAAGCACGAAGGTAGAGGGTATTCTGGCCAGGGGTACTGATGCCTGCGGAATGCAAGTAGGTTTTGTACTGAGAATAGAGAGGAGGGAAGGACCAGCTCAGGTTTGGGAATGTGTGGAGCGGGGGTCAGGGAACCCTCAGTGACACTGGGTGACCAGGAAGGTGTGGTGTCCCTGCTCTCCCCAAGGAAAAATGATAGCAAGTGTTTATGTCTCAGGTGTGGGAGTGGCCAGCTCTTTTGTGGGTGTGGGAAACACTTGGGGAGTTCCAGTGGTGGTGAGCTCCCCGGGTCAGCCTGCTGATGCAGTTGCTCCAAATACTGAATAAAACTTTAGAGGTTTTAGTGGAAGTATAAAAGAGCAGTGTGGAAGGAGCCCATGGGCCGCGCTGCATTGGTTCTGGCTGCTAGAGGTCATCCAGATGTAGATGTGTGGGGAGACTTTTAGAGGAGAGGCAGAGCAAGAGGGGTCTGGACACCTGTTCTTTGAGGGTGCTTAGAAGGAGTTCTTAATGTGGGTCTGTGAACACCCCCATGTGGGGAGTTGTAGATATGTATATGCTTTTCTGGGGGGAGTTCTGCAGTTTTTATTAGATTTTCAAAGGGGTCATTGACCCAAAGAAATTAGTATTACTTGTTTAAAGGACTTGGATGTATTTGGCATAGAGGAAGGAGAATGGACCGAGAGGTGAGGGCAGGGAGAGGAGAAAGCTGTGTCTGTGTACGTGACAAGCTGCCATTTGGGGGTAGGGGACTTGCCCTATGTTGACCCAGCTGGTGGAACTCAGGACAGTGGAAAGAGCCCAGGTTTGGCTCCGTGTGGGTGACCGGGTCTCCTGAGAGCACCTGTCATAGGTGGGATATGTACAGGGGAGATAGCAGAAAGAGGTGGCCTGTAATGCCAGAAAATACTTTTTTTTTTTTTGCAGTACTGGGGATTGAACCCAGGGGCATTCTACCTCCGAGCTACACCCCCAGCCCGATTTTTTATTCTTTATTTCAAAACAGGGTCTCACTAAGTTGCGGAGGGCCTAAGTAGCTAAGGCTGGCCACGAACCTGGATCCTCCTGTCTCAGCCTCTCAAGTACTGGAATTACAAGCCACCACACCTGGTTCAGAAAATCCTTTGTCCAGACCTTGTTCTGAGTAAACAGCGCTGGGTGTGGCCAGATTTCCGCATCTTTGGGAGATGGTGTTGAGGCTTAGCCCTGGGGAGTGGTATGGCCCTGCACGAGCAGCTCAGGCTGCAGTGGCCCAGAAGCTGCTGCTGGTCTCTTTCTGGAGACAGCATGTTACAGATCCTCTGGGGAGTGAGTGGGCGCTCAGGGTTTTCATGGGGCCTCGATCTAGGTGAGTGGAGTGGCAACTTGGGCTCAAGATGGGTTGAGCACAGCCCTGTCTCTCCTTTTTTTTTTTTTTTTTTTGATACTGAGGATTGAACCCAGGGACATTTTATCTCTGAGCTACACTCTCAGCCCTTTTTATTTTTTTAATTTGAAAACAGGGTCTTGCTAAGTTGCTGAGGCTGTCCTTGAACCTGTGATCCTCCTGCCTCACCCTCCCAAGTACTGGAATTACAGGTGCATGCCACTGCGCCCAGCCAGCCTTGTCTCTTGGAGAGGATCCCGTACACCCTGCACCCACACCCACAGTGTTCTGAGTGGTGGTTAGGGCATTTACCTGGCTTTGGCATCAACAGAACCTGATCCACTAAATTTAAAGGCAACTCCCCTGGGGTCAAACTGCTGCCTAATCCAATTTGGTTTTGTCAGAGATTTCTCTCTCTCTGTTTCTCTCTCAGGACTCATTTGTTTTTGTAAACCATGCTTGCCTTACCAAGGTTGGAGTATTCTGGAAAACTAGAATTAGAATCCCACAACCTGATTGAAGCCATATCACTTTCTTCAAAGGAGGGAGCAAAAAAAAAAAAAAAGCCACTCCCTGATTTTTAAATATTCTGAAAGCTTAGGCCCATGCAGGAAACATTGCCTCATGCCTTAAACAGGTAAGTGGCCTATGCCGAGCATGGCAGTGTTGAGCCAGGCCTCGTCACACTGTAGCCCTGGGCCTCTCTCTTAAGGGCAGAGCCAGGTGGGGCCCAAGGAGGTTGTCCTCATAGCAGAAGCTGGCATGGCTTCCAGTGGTTGCCTTTTAAGCATTTGGCATCATTGGCACAACAGTGGAAATATCACAGAAGACGACGAAGGTGGCATGTGGTGTAATGGGTTTCTCTGAGGCTGTGTCTATCAGCTGTTAATATCAGACCCCGGGATTCTTAGCTGGTCTTATTTGTCCTTCCCTTGCCACATGACTGTCCATGTGAGATGACTGTGGCCTCAGGCCAAGTCTGTCTTTCCCACCACTGTGAGATTGGCATTGACTCCTCTGTATCATTGGTGGAAATTTCTGGTAAATCTGTAGGGAAGAGAGGTCTGCTTTATCTCCTGACAGAGATCCTTCCTTCAGGGGGCAATGATGGCATTTCAGAACTGGCTCATTATTTCCAGCTGGCTGCACATTCTGTGACTGTACAGGGTCTGTATCTCCAAAGCCACAGAATGATATGCGGACCCAGGGTCATGCCAGATGGTCATTGTGGGATCTTACTTGGTATCTACGGAAGAGTGAGTTTTACCAGGGTAAGGGAACCAATATTTATTGATCCCCTATATGCATTATTTGCATTATTTCATTTAAGCTTCACATTTTGTGGATGAGGAGACTGGAGTTCAGAAAGGTTAAGTTGTGTGGTTAGGGTCACACAGTCAGGACATAGAATGGAGCCTGTGATTATATATGTTGTCTAGTTCTAAGGCAAGTCACTCTAAGGTTCATATTTTGTAAGATTTTTCCATGAGAAAAACAACCTTTATTTCAAAAGAAAAAGCAGAGATATGCTTCAAGGAAGCTCTGTTAGTGCACCTTTAAAGGGGCACAGGTTTAAAGCAGAGATTTACTCTAATGTTCTGACCAAATTTGTCTACAGATTTCCTTTGCCCAGAACCTATTGAGCCAGCCTGATATCTTCCCTTTCTCATTCCTCTGTCTCATAGTTTTTCCCTGGTCATTTTCTCAGATTTCAGTTGAGATTCTCAGAATGACTTAATTCTTCAGTTTCGTTGGATTGTATGTTACAGTCACATTTATTAAGACATTATTCAGACTATGCAAGAGGAATCTAAATCTCAAATAATTAAACTTGTTGGGCTGGATCTACATCTCATCAGTTGTATTGATTGATTGATTGATTGATTGTGTGTGTGTGTGTGTGTGTGTGTGTGTGTGTGTGAGAGAGAGAGAGAGAGAGAGAGAGAGAGAGAGAGAGAATGAACGAATGAACCTGGGGTCTTGTGCACGTTAGCAAGCACTCTACCTCTCAGGTGTACCCCAGCCCAGTGTATTGATATTAATCTCAACATGGATCATGGTTATAAGCTCTCCAAAGCCCACATTGCTCACTTCCTTTTTGACTGTGAATCAAAATCTTCCTCATACTCACCAGTGTTGACACATTGGATGGTTCCCTGCATTCCCACGTTATTTGTGTCCAGATACAAGAGAGTTTGGTTCCTTTGTTTGTTTGCTTTGGTGGGAGCATTAAGCAGGAAGATGCTTTTAGTGATGTGGTTTTCAGGATTGGACCTCCAATCAAATAGCACTTTATCTCCATAGAAGTTGGGGATTTCAAGCCAGTCTAGGTGATAGGTCAGACTGACTCTGAAAAATTTGGTAAAATTTGATTTTCTTTGCACATATTACAAAAAAGGATTGTTTGGTTTATACATATGCCCTTTCTCCTGGAGCAAGTCTTTGACCCAGTAAAGGCTAAACTAACCTTGTGAGTCATGAATACAGTTTGCTGAGGAAGTCACAGACTGAAATTATGATTTGGAACCTCAATAGGCTCTCATTAAGTGTTTATTACTGAAAGAAGTTCATGGTTGAGGCCTTCTAGGTAATCTGTTTAGAATAAAAATTTCAGGTAGCTTCTGGAACTTTTCCTGGCAATGGGTAAAATTAATTCCCCACATTCTTGGGATCAAATATTTGTGTGACTGAGGCAGAAACCACTCTATGTGCACAAACCTCAATTGTTCTGAGGGCCTCTGATGCTCTGTGCTTGAGCTAACCAGAACCAATAGCTTTATTTAGGTCACCTGTGTTAAGTGGCAGCCAGTGGGAACAGAGCCTCATGCAGGCAGTCCAGGTGGGGGTTACCCTTGCATACAGTGGATTTAGCACAGGAATATATTTCTTACACCCTAACTTTGCTCTTCCTCCTTTCACTGATTTAATTAATATTTAGTGTGTACCTCCAGGGGTGACTAAGACAGACTTGGCTCCTGTCCTTATAGACCTAACTGTGTAGCAGGGAAAATGGGTATTGAATAATTACACAAATAATTACTCAATTATAATTCATTCATTCACTGAGTCTTGCTGAGTATGTAGTGTATTCTAGCCACTGTTCATGGTATTGGCCATATCAGTGAACCAGACAGGTAAGAATTGCTGCCTTCATGAAACCTATGTTCTAGTGAGGCACACACTAAGTGAAAACATACAAAATAAGTAAGTTTTATTGCATGCATATTAGAAGGTGGTAAGTGTCTTGAGGAGCGACAGAGGCAGTATGGGAGTATGGGCTGGGAGTTGTGTGCGCTATGGTCTGAATGGTTGTATCCCAGAAAATCTTATATGTTCAAAGCTACTCACCAGTGTCATGATATTATGAGGTAGAACATTTGGGAAGTAGTTCTTAGGTCATGAGCACAGAGTCCTCAGGAAACAGATTAGTGCCCTTATGAAAGAAGTCTCAAAGAGTTCCCTCACGCCTCCCACCACAGAGAACACAGCTAGAAGGTGCCATCTGTGAGCCAGAAGGTATGCCCCCAGCACACCTCTGGCACCTTAATCCTGGACTTCCCAGCTCCCAGGACTGTGAGAAGTAAGTTGTATTGCTTATAAGCTACCCAACCTCTTGTATGAACAGACTAGGTTGATGTGCATCAATTTCAGAGAGGGGAATCTATGAAGTGAAGATAATAGATGGTTGGAGTTATTGGTAACAACAGGTTATGCCATAGAGTTAAGAGAGGCAGGGGAAAAGAAAGAGAAGATCAAGAACTGAGAGGCCAATTGGAAGGATCATCTATTTATGTATTGAAATCACTGAAAATCAAAACAGGAGTAATGTAGGAGAGAGGCTGTGATCCAGGAGCTAAAATCACCAAGAAATGAGGGGGAGTGACACGGGGGTTGGTAGTTGATGAAACAGTGAGTGGTAGTGGTTGACAGAGTCTGATGACAAGACAGTCAGGATTTCTGGATCATTCCTTCAAGCCTGGGATGACAGTCTTGGTAAGGGATGCATAAGACTGAACCTGTTTACCCAGAGGCCAGTTGAGCATCTCAAGAGGGCTCCAGCCTGAACATGGTGGGGGAAGGCAAGGGCTGAAGGGGTCTGAGAGGAGAGTAGGTAGAACACGGGTGTGGAACTTAACTGGTGCTATGCACAGTAGAACAAATATAAAGGAAGCCTGAAGCATCATGTTTGGCTTCGGTGACTTAGGTGACTGTCACTTAATAAGCTCTGTGTGGTGTCGGGCCAGCTACCTAATCGTTTTCTCCCTTCTATTTTCCTCGGTAAAATGAAAAGTCAGATGCTGATTTCTCAAGGTTGTTGGAAAGATTAAGTGAGGTCATGTATATGTCAGTGCCCAGCATGATGTCTAGCATATAACAGACGATCAGTAAACATTGAAATCACCAGGAACAGCTGGGCATGGTGGCACACACCTCTAATCCCAGTTCTTGGGAGGATGAGACAGGAGGACTGCAGGTTTGAGGCTAGCCTCAGCAACTTAGCAAGACCCTTGGTAACTTGGTGAGACCCTGTTTCAAAATAAAAAATGAAGCCTGGTGTGGTGGCACACGCTTGTAATCCCAGTGCTTGGGAGGCTGAGACAGGAGGATCGCGGGTTTGTGGCCAGCCTCAGCTACTTAGTGAGGCCCTCTGCAACTTAGTGAGACCCTGTTTCAAAATAAAGAATAAAAAATCGGGCTGGGGGTGTAGCTCGGAGGTAGAATGCCCCTGGGTTCAATCCCCAGTACCGCTAAATAAATAAATAAATAAATAAATAAATAAATAATGTCGGGGGTATATCCTGGAGGTAGAATGCCCCTGGGTTCAATCCCTAGTACCACCACCAACAAATCCCCAGGAACTACCTTTTCCAGTGTACTGCAGAGACCTCCGTGGAGTGCATCTCAGTGTTGTCACATGACCATGGAGAGAGGCATTTCCTATTTAGAAGACAAATATCTTAGGAGAGGAGCATGAATTGTCCTGTGGCCTTGAGATGTAAATGTGCACAGAAACATGTGAGTCTTAGGGTGGAAGCTCGGAGAGGCACACTTGGAGAAGATAAAAATGAAGTGGGGGAAAGTTGACATACACAGGCCATCTGGCTCTTTGGAGGAAACAGGTGACACGTCCTTGGTGCATGGGAACAAGACAGACTGTTCTGGGGCCAGACCCGGGGACAGCACACATGAGCCCCACCTGTCTAGACACCTGCTGAAAGCTAATCACTAAGCCTTGTTCCAAAAGACAGAAGAAACCCTAGAAGATCTAGTACTGCAGCCCCACATCTGATTGATCTTGATCTGTTACCCACACGGCCGTCAGAGCACTCCAGAGCAATAGAAACACATGTCATTCTTCTGTTAGTCATTTACTTCTGCCTATGGGAAAACGACAATACTCTCTACATTTCCCTTCCAAATCCATAGAAGTATAGAAGCAACTCTGCTGGCTTGGGTCTGCCATCCCCTGCTGTTCCCCCTCTTCCTGTGTCCACTTCTTTCTCACCTCTTTCTCTTTGTTGACACGTTTTGTGGGTGTCTTGCTCTCTCGGTTCTGGCTGTGACACATCATGTAAGACAGCTATGGCCCGTGAGTTCACCCTCATAGAGCTGTGTTTTCCAGCTTCTCTCAGGCCAGTTGTGCAGCACACTGCGAGGAGATCGCTGCTGGGGAAGCATAAATCAAGGCACTAGCTGCCTGGAGCTGAAAGGGTCAGGATACCTCAGCACGCTCATGTGTGTATGTGTGTGCATGTTTGTGTGCCTGTTGTAGAGAGGGGTCCTCATCGCCTCGAGTCACCCGACAAGCATCCGCTTTTTTTATTTTTGGCATTACACAGGGACCCACTAGCTGGGAGCTGGTCACTCTGAGACTTAGTTTCATGTAAAGTTCTGTACAACTTCAAGCACTTCCTCTACTGAAGCACCGCAGGGGCCCAGAAATGAAGCCCTGTCCAAGAGGGCTTACAGCCCAGTTTTGGGGAGGGGTGTACAGTACACCCATAGCGACTGAAAGATGAGAAAGAATAACAAAGGGAGTGCAGAAAGACCTGGGCTCCAGGCAGAGCACCTAGGCTGGTGGTGAAGGCTGGTGCCTCGTGGAGGAGGTGACCAATCTGCACTTTACCTTGAAGGGCGGTAGGATTTTGATCAGTGGGGTTGGGCTCAGAGAGGGTGATGTGAGCAAGAGGCATTCTGGGGAGGCCAGAGTTCATTGGCAGGCACAGGTGTGGTGTGGGCAGGAGCTTCTGTTTTTTAAGCCTGTGGGTTGGGTACAGGGATTGATGGGAAGAAGACCGGAAAGGCAGATGGCTGGGTGTGAACCTGTATTTCAGGTCAGGGGTGTCTTCACAACCCATTTATGAATAGCTAGACCGATGTGTGCCTGTGGTTGGTTTGAACAAGCAAGGTTGGCATGACATATTACAAGGAACTCAAGCACACAAGAAAGGCTCTTCTCGCTCTCTTATGGCTTGTTTGAGGCCTACAAGGGCTTCTGATTGAATGTGGCCTCTTGGCTTCCTCCAAGCCAGCACACTAGTGCTCTGGGCTCTGTAGTTCTGTGGGCACAGACTATTTTTGTGCTCCTTCAAATGCCCATGTTTATTTTTAAACTTGTTCCTTTGTAAAGCAGGGATATGTCATGTAGTCTTTGCTTTGGAGTAAAAAGGTTCTCTTAGGCTGATGGAACTGGTAAAAGGTGTTCTTGATTTAAAGTTGTGCAGTCTCACAATACATGTTTCTGGAAGAATTAATATACTTTTAAAAAATCCTGGAAAGAGGAAACGCACATCCAGTGCACCAGTTCCTTGATGTGCACTGGCAATCTGTGCAGGGCAGAGCTGCTCATGCAAGGAAGGGCGCTGGGCTGGAGGTGAGGCTGGTGTGGCAAGCTGGGATGTAAGTCTAAATCTGCCGCCCTCCCCCCATCCACCCACAACAGGAGGCTGTGTACAAAGGGCTTAGAATAGAATGTCTGTTATCTTTGAAACATATGCAAATCATAACTGAAAAATTAATGAGATTAACTGAGAATTCAAGATGGAGAATCAGTGCTTGGGTGTATTTATACCGTCTCTCCCCAGAACCTGTTAAAATGATAGATAATAAAGAGATTATGAAAAGCATAATCCTAGGACAGCAGAATGAATAGGAGGGAATTATCCGTAGTTGAGAGATTGAAACAAATTTCTGGACAGCAGAAACCAAGTGAAGGAATGGTAATGTCAGAAATACAGCACAGAGGCCAGAGAATGAAGGGAGGAGGCCCCTCCTGCCTGCAGCTCTCCAGTCTCCGAGCTGAGCCACAGGTGCGGTGAGGGCAGGGATGGAAGTGGAGCTGGAGCTGGGCTCTGGAACCCTGCTTCTCGGAGGGAAAGAGGATGCGTGGAGAGCACTGGCAGAGCCGAGGCTGAGCATGTGATGTTGACATTCTAGAATTGTCTTCCATGGTCTGGCATGGGATGTGAAGCTGTGGGATGAGGGAGGATCAGCTAGGGAGGAAGCATGGGTGCTGGGAAGAGGAGGAGGAGCCTGCACGGCAAACTTCCCATCAGATGGGTGCAAGGTCCTGAAGCAAGGCCTTCCAAGTGACTCAGGAGAGAAAAATGGCTGGAAAATGTTTCCCAAAGATACCAGGTTCTAGCCGGGCATGGTAGCACATGCTTGTAATCCCAGTACTTGGGAGGCTGAGACCGGAGGATCCGGGTTCGCGGCCAACTTCAGCTACTTAGTGAGGCCCTCCACAACTTAGTGAGACCCAGTTTCAAAATAAAGACTAAAAAATAGGGCTGGGGGTATAGCCTTGGAGGTAGAATGCCCCTGGGTTCAATCATCAGTACCACCAAAAAAAAAAAAAAAAAGATACCAGGTTCTAAAATCATTAAAGATTGCAAATGTTTCCATCTATGGTAAAAGAGTCTTTGTGTGATTAAGCTAAGGAGATACTTTGTAGTGGGGAGATACTTCTGAATTATCCAGGGCCCAGTGCAATTATAAGTGTCTTGAAGAGAGCAGCAGAGGAGATTTACCACACACAGGCAGAAGACAGGCGTGAGGACCTCAACGGAGACTAATTTGAAGATGCTTCGCTGCAGGGATTGATGATGGAGAAAAAGGCTGTGAGCCAAGGAGTGTGGCTCTACAAGCTGGAAGAGGCAGGGAAATGGATTCCCCCCAGAGCTTCTGGAGGGGGCATGGCCTTGCTAACACCTTGTAGTGTGCTAAAACTGATTTTGGATGTCTAGCCTCCAGAACTGTGAGAGAATAAACTTCTGTTATTTTAAGCCACAAAGTTTGTGGTAATTTGATATAGCAGCCCTAGGAAACTAACATCCAGCCAAACCAGTTAATTGTAAGGGGAAAAGTAAAGGCCATTACAGATATGCAGGGACTTAAAAATGACTTCCCACTCATCTTAAGGATCTATACCAGCAAAACAAGGGTGAAGGCTATGCAGGAGGCAGTTAGAGGGCACAAAGAATTAGCGACATCCAGTAGTCCAATAAAAAGAACTCCCAGCCAGCCATCCAAGAATTGGCCTCAGAAGCACTTAGTCCAAATTAGAACTGGAAGCCATTGGCTCCAATAATAATAGTGTCTTCAGGACAGAGACTGGACTGAATTCTAGGCAGTGGGCAGAGTGAACAGCATTTGAAGACACTAAGGTTATGGGAAAGTGGGCTGTGTTTCTTTTCTCCTTAGAAAAAGAAGGCAGTAGAAAAACACCATAAAGCCGGGCGTGGTGGTGCACGTTTGTAATCCCAGTACTTGGGAGGCTGAGACCAGAGGATCTGGGTTCGCAGCCAGCCTCAGCTACTTAGTGAGGCCCTCCGCAACTTAGCGAGACCCTGTTTCAAAATAAAGAACAAAAAATAGGGCTGGGGGTGTAGCTTGGAGGTAGAATGCGTCTGGATTCAATCCTTGGTATGGCAAAAAGAAAAAAACACCATAAAAAATAAAAATGATCCCAAGCACATTATGTTCCAAACATGAAGCACATGAAGATACCATCTGCTTTTGAACAATTAGGAGAGTACTAGAAGGGAGAAACTTCCCTTGACCTTGATGCTAGAAACTTTTTCCTTCGAGTAGCACTCAGATCTTGACATTAGAACCACCATAAAGGACTATAATCCCAGCAACATTTCTTGCCTATGCAGGGAACAATATTTGTATAGTCATAACAATGTTCTCTTTTGAAAATGGCTACATAGTACTCCATTGTATTAGTTTGTTGACTTGACTCTTCCTGGTGCTGGACTTTCCAGTTAATTTCTGGTTGACCTTTTTGTAAATAATGCTGGAACCTGAGGTTAATTTGATCCCTGAAGCCTCTTTTGTTGGAAGAGTAGGAGAATTGAATACTGTACTAGAAATATATCCTCATGTGTAATGGGGGAGGGGCCAAAGCACAAGAATGACAGCAGAATTCTGAAGGGTGGTAGTTGATTGGCTTATTTAATGAGTGTACCTCAGTGGGCTGAGCTTTTAGTGCTGGGCATTTGGTCTATAGGCCAGCCTTCCTTGGTCCTGTATTGACAACAGTCTAGTGACTTCCCTGAGTAGGGCCTGTGGGCAGAGGGGCTGCTGGGTAGAGCAGGCATGCTGACTTACAGGTCTGGTGCAGATAGGAGAAACCCACGCTTCTTCATCTGCCAACAGAAATGATCCAGAAACAGAAGCTATTGTCATAATCTAGGTCAGTATTTCCCAATCTTTTTTTTTTTTTTTTTTGCAGTACCAGGGATTGAACCCAGGGGCATTCTACCTCTGAGCTACACCCCCAGCCCTATTTTTTATTCTTTATTTTGAAGCAGTCTCTCACTAAGTTGCAGAGGACCTCACTAAGTAGCTGAGGCTGGCCGTGAACCTGGATGCTCCTGTCTCCGCCTCCCAAGTACTGGGATTACAAGCATGCACCACCACACCCAGCTTTATTATTTTTTATTTTGAAACAGGCTCTCACTAAGTTGCGGAGGCCTCACTAAGTTGCTGATGCTGGCCATAAGCCTGCAATCCTCCTGTCTCAGCCTCCCGAGTACTGGGATTATAGGCGTGTACTACCACGTCTGGCTTGAATGGCCCTTATGAAGGTGGAGGCTGGGGCTTTGACGAGTGGGTAGGTGGGTTCTGGCAGCCCTGGCTGCTCTCAGTCCCCAGTTTCCTTTGTGACATTGCTGCCCCAGTGTTCTCCATGATCCCCACTCTGAGATGCTCCAAGGAGCACATGGTCCAGCCAGGACCAGGCTGGCTCAGTCTTGCAGGGCTCTGGCCCCAATAGCTATCCCACTCTAAGGACTGAAGGAGTTCTGCTGTGGGGCTCCTGTACCTGTCCTTACAGACCAGATGGGGCTGCTTATACTTTTGCCCTTGAAGTTGTGGGAAATAGTAGAAAGGAGTTTTGCCTTTCTAGGCACATGTGATATTATTTTCACATTATCCAAAGCCAAATAATCTAGTTAAGCAAATATTTTAGACCTACCATATGCATAGGACTGTAGCAAATCAAGGGCTGGTGGGAGGCACACCATTTCCATGTGTGAACTTGTCACAGCTCTGGGACAGTGGGTTTGTTCTTACTGGCTACACTTCCTTCCCAGAAGACCTCCCTCAAGTGCTTCAACCTCGTAATAGGAAATTCTAAACACATCTCTCTGCCTTACATATATTCTGGGACTCGTTGCTGCCCTCATGGGGGTCAGATCCTCCCTGTCTGCGTCTTCATACTTGTGTCTTTGGTGTAATGTGCCATGTCCTTGGGTGTGAAAGAAATGGCTGTTCCAGCAGTTCCCATCAGGGGCCCAGGAGAGCAGGGACTGCCCACACTATTTCATTTCCCCAAGACACAGGGCAGCTATTCTGCTTTTAGACTGCTGGTAACTAACATACCTTCATTCTTGGCTGGAATCCTATCAGTTTTTGAGGCCATTGTAGTGAATTCCTGCAGATTAGAAAGCTGTTTGGCAGTCACATGTGACTTAGACCAATAAAGAAATGAGAAAGTAAATTATCTTTCATAAATACTGCCTGGAGCTGGACGTGGTGGCGCATGCCTGTAATCCTAGTACTTTGAGAGGCTGAGACAAGAGAATCACAGATTTAAGGCCAGCTTCAGCAACTTAGTGATACCCTTGGCATCTTAGTGAGACCCTGTTTCCAAATGAAAAAAAAAAAGGCTGGAGGTGTGGCTTGGAGGTAGAATGCCCCTGGGTCCAATCCCAGTACCAATACTTACATGCATACATACATACATATATACATACATACATACTGCATGGAAGGCCAAAATCTTTCAATGTTAAGTCTTGATCACTAGGTTGTAAACCAGTGATAACCAAAAACAAGGGCTCTGGCTCTTTCCATAGCAGTCCATGGTTTGGAGGGGTCGAGCCAAATACTTGGGTACTAAGTGGCAGCTTGGGGGCTCAGCTTTTCTCGTGCCAAGTCCCTGTCCAGCTTCTGCCGTCTGAAGTTCTTTAAAGAATTTACCTCTCTCCCTCTGCCAACTCGAGTGTCTGGGGCTCTTTTACTCCCATTCTGTTTGGTCCAGGTGGTTGTGCACTTGATCTTTAGCCTGGGAAGCAAGAGACCCCAGCCTCTCTCCTGCTTGGACAGTTTCACATCGCAGCGAGTCTGCACCTTGCCTGTTTTCAGCCCTTCCTGAGAAAGCCCCAGTCGTATGGTTCTGTTCCGTTCCCTTCCCATAGGCACAGGTGCTCAGGCATGGACAGGTACTGACCCCTTGGATTTGGAGGCAGAGGCCATCACTGCCTTGTCTTCTGGGATATTCTCATCACCCAGCACAGCTCTCGGGTATAGTTGTGTACTAAATATTTGTAAAGTTAACATATATTAGTACAAATATTTATAAGAGTATGATGCTGTTTTGTAACCTGCTCTTTTCGCTCCACAGTCCTAGTGTGGGCTGATTATTGCTGGAATTCTGGAACCTGTGAGTTCTCCCCCACCGCCACCTTTGTTTTGTTTTCTCTGAGCTAGGAGGTGTTAAGTGATGTCTGCATCCTTGAAGGTCTGGCTAGTTCTGTTTGGTAAAGAAGGGCACAGAGAAGGTTGCAGCAAGACTGGGACTTGGCAACACTTGGTGGCCTCCTTATTTTGTAACAGTGAAGTAGTAAATAAATCATAATGGGTAAAGGGGGAAAAAAGCGACATCTTTCTTCCTTTCTTTTTTGCGGTACTGGGGATGGAACCCAGGGGCATTCTACCTCTGAGCTACACCCCCGGCCCTATTTTTTATCCTTTATTTTGAAACAGGGTCTCACTAAGTTGCGGAGGCCTCACTAAGTAGCTGAGGTTGGCTGCAAACCCGGATCCTCTGGTCTCAGCCTCCCAAGTACTGGGTGTGTGCCACCATACTCGGCTCTTGTTTGTGTTTTTAATGATCTTGTTTGTGTTTTTAATGATTGCCAATTCTAATTGGGGTTAGGTGAAATCTTAGGGTAGTTTTGATTTGCATCTCTCTTGCATCATTGCTAATGATGTTGAACATTTTTCATATATTTATTGGCCATTTGTATTTCTTTTGTGAAGTGTCTATTTAGTTCACTTGCCCATTTTTTTTTTTTTCTGCTCAGCTCATCCCGTGTTTATTGACAGGAACCGCTGCCAAGGCAGCAGCAAGGGCCGCACCGCCTCCTGGAGGAGGCCTGAGCAGGTCCCCCCAGCTCGGAGGGTGGGCGGGAGACAGGGGGTACAGGGACATGGGGAAAGGCAGGGCAGGAGGGGCGGTACGGGGAGTGTGCAGAGGTGGATTCTGGGGGAGTCGCTCCCACACAGACGCAAAGAGCAGGGGCGTCAATCTCGGCCCCCACCGGCGACCGCAAGAACATCAGGGAAAGACCAGGCGTCCACCAGACATTTCGGTCCTTCCTGTCATGAAGCGTCAGCCAAGGGGGGATGGGTCAAGGTCTCTGGACTCTGCCTTCGGGCACACTAGTCCTGAGCCAAGGCGGCTTTGATGGCAGCCACCAGCTTCAGGAACTTGCTCTCTGTGTCCACGTAGCCATCACCTCCCTTCTTGGAGTGAACCAACTTCCCGGCTACCATCACTTCAAAGAACCCGGTGACCTGGGGGGTCCCCTCACGGCAGATGTCCAGACACCGGGGAACTCATCTTCTAGCTTCTTCTTGAGTGGGAGATACTTGGGCTTGTAGCCTCAAGCCCCACAATATACGACTCGAACAGTGAGCGCCAAGGTCGGGATCGCGGCGTCCGCTGCGGACCGGACCCCAGGACCCTGGCAGCTGCGCGGACTCGCGACCTCTGCGCCGCCCGCGGGTCTCCACGCTCCGCAGCGCGAACCAACGCGGGGAGGGGTGGGGGAGCGGGGCGAACCAACGCGGGGCCACTTGCCCATTTTTTGATTGAGTTGTTTTTTTGGTGGTGAGTTTCTTGAATTCTTTGTATATTCTAGATATTAGTCCTCTATCAGAGGAGTATCTGGCAAAGATCTTCCTCCATTATATCGGCTCTCTCTTGAGGTTCTTGATGGTTTCCTTTGCTGCACAGAAGCTCTTCAGTTTAATGCAATTCCATGTATTAATCCTTGTTTTAATTTCTTGTGCCTTTTTAATTGGAAAATTCAGATCTTTTCCTGTTACATGACAAGTTTCACATTGAATCTGACTTTGATATATAATTGCAATGCACTAATAAAAGTTAAAAAATTTAAGTTTCTTTAAATATATCTGCCATTATTGTTTCTGTTCTGTTGATTATGTTATGTCTCTAGATATCTCTGCTTCCTATTCACTATTTTTTATTGGTGCATTATAATCACACATCATAATGAAGTTCATAGCAATAGAGACATACATGCACACAGCAGCGAGCCTCCCCCCAGCATGACATTGAGATTGGCATTGATGATTCTGTGTATGTCCATCACGTTGAGTCTCCCTCCCCACCCGCCTCCCTCCCATAGGCCTCTTCCATCCCTCCACTAGTGTTTCTCCTCCTTTGTGTAGAGTCCCTTTTGTATCCAAATTTTTCCCTAGTTCCACATATGAGGGATAACATCTGACCTTTCATTTTTTTGTGACTGACTAATCTCACTAAGCGTAATATTCTCTAGTTCCATCCATTTTCCTGCAAATGGCATAATTTTGTTCTTTTTATGGATGAGTAGAATTTGTTATGTATACATCCCATAACTTTATAATCCATTCATCTGTTGAGGGACACCTAGGCTGGTTCCATAATTTGGCTGTTGTGAATTGTGTTGCTATAAACATAGATATGCATGCATTACTATAGTAGTCTGGTTTCAGTCCCTTTGAGAAGAGAGTGGTATAGCTGGGTCATATGGTAGGTCCGTTCCCATTCTTCTGAGGACCCTCCACACTGATCTCCAAAGTGGCTGCACTAATTTTTTTTCCCATTTCAACAAATGATGCTGGGGAAACTGGATATCAATATCCAGAAGAATAAAATTTTTTAATATGTTTTTATTGGTGCATTGTAATCTCACATCACAGTGAGTATCACTTTGGTGTTAACATACATGCACACAGCTCTTGATGTCCCTCCCCCCCGCCTCCCCCCCCCCCACGTGTAGCACTGAGAATGATGTTGGTATAATCTCATATGTACACATTGTTTATGACAGTAATTCCATAGATTCACTTCTTTCTTGCCCTTCCCCTTCCCTTGTACCCCTTCCCTTGCACCACTGAGGGTTCTCCGTTGTCATTGGAGTCCCTTTTGTGTCCCCACTACTCCCTAGGTTGCGCATATTAATGAAAACATATGTCCCTTCTTTTTTTGTGATTGGCTAATCTCACTTAACCTAATGTTCTCCAGATCTTTCCATTTTCTTGCAAATGCTGTTATTTTGTTCTTCTTTATTGCTGAGTAGAATTCCATTGTGTGTATTTCCCATAATTTTGTAATCCATTCATCGTTGATGGACATCTAGGTTGGTTCCATAATTTGGCGTGGCTGCACTAATTTGCAATCCCACCAACAATGTATCACAATTCATATTTCCCCACATCCTTGCCAGCATTTATTATTCTTTGTATTTTTATGATTTCCATTCCAATTGGGGTTAGATGAAATCTCAGTGTAGTTTTGATTTGCATCTCTCTGCTAATAATGTGGAACATTTTTTCATATATTTATTGGCCATTTGTATTTCTTCTTCTGTGAAGTGTCTATTTAGTTCACTTGCTGCCCCCCCCCTTTAGTGTTAGGTTTCTTAAGTTCTTTGTATATTTTTGATATTAGTCCTCTATGGGAGAAATAGCTGGCAAAGATCTCCCATTCTGTCAGCTCTCTCTTAAGGTTCTTGATGGTTTCTTTTGCTGTATAGAAGCTCTTTAATTTACTGCAATCCCACTTATTAATCCTTATTTAATTTCTTGTGCCTTGGGCATCTTATTGAGGAAGTTTCTACCAGTGCCTATATGTTGGGGCATTGATCTATGCTCTCTTCTAGTAGTGCAAAGTCTCTGGTCTAATTTCCAGGTCTTTGATCCATCTTGAATTGACTCAGGGTGAGAAGATGGGGTTTAATTCCATTTTTCTACAAATGGATAACCAATTTTGCCAACACCGTTTGTTGAAAAGGCTGTCTTTTCTCCAGTGTATGTTTTTGGCACCTCTGTCAAAAATCAATTGGCTGTATAAGTGTGTCGATTTGTTTCTGAATCTTCTATTCTGTTCCATTGGTCTGTATGTCTGTTTTTGTGCCAACATTATGCTGTTTTTATTACTATAGCTCTGTAGTATAATTTGAAGTCAGGTATTGTGATGCCTCCTGCATGGTTCTTATTGCTGAGAACTGTTTTGGCTATTCTGGGTCTTTTGTTATTCTATATGAATTTTAAGACTGATTTTTCTAGTTCTTTTTTTTTGCGGTACTGGGGATTGAACCTAGGGGCATTCTACCTCCGAGCTACACCCTCAGCCCTATTTTATTCTTTATTTTGAAACAGGGTCTCACTGAGTTGTGGAGGGCCTCACTAAGTAGCTGAGGCTGGCTGCGAACCCAGATCAGCCTCCCAAGTATTGGGATTACAAGCGTGCGCCACCACGCCTGGCTTGATTTTTCTAGTTCTGTGAAGAAGTTCCACTCTGTTGATAGTGTGTAGGAGACAGATGTGCTCCACTCCAGCAGACAGTGAGATTATTGCACTATTTAAAAAAAAATTGTGGTAAAATGTACCTAACATAAAACTTACCACTTTGGCCATTTTAGATGTACAGATCAGAGCATTCGATGCATTCATACTGTTTTTATTTATTTATTTATTTATTTATTTATTTATTTATTTATTTTTTCTTTTTGCGGTACCGGGGATTGAACGCAGGGGCGTTCTACCTCTGCGCTACGCCCCCGGCCCTATTTTTTATACTTTATTTTGAAACCGGGTCTCACGAAGTTGCGGAGGGCCTCACTAGGTAGAGAGAGAGAGAGACAGAGAGCTGAGGCTGGCCGCGAACCCGGATCCTCCGTTCTCCGCCTCCCAAAGTACTGGGATTACAAG
>PVJS01036447.1:0-20455 GCA_004027185.1 Glis glis
AAAAAAAACAAAAACTAAGAGACTTTCAAAATCCTACAAAACCTTACCTGATGAAGTCCTTGCTTCCAGCCATTCCCTGTATCACTCCATTCCAACCATACCACCCTCAGTGTTGTTCATTTATGGTAAATATACTCCCACTTCAAGTCACTTACACTTTTATCTGCCTGCAACACTCTCTTCCAAGATACATGTATGCACAGCTCATTCATGCAACAACACAGGCTGACTGTCCCTAATCTAAAAATCAACATGACACTCAACAAGTTTCAGATTTGGGAACTCTTCTGATTTTGAATTTTCAGATTAGAAATGTTAACCAGTAAAGTTCATGCAAACAGTCAAAGATCTGTAAAAACCTCAACATCTTAAACACGTCTGGTCCCAAGCATTTAGGATAAGGGTGAACATGTATTTGATACGTAATCTGTAATAAAATTTTCCTCCCATGAACAGCATGATTTTAATAAAAGAATGCTTACCAAAATCAATTTCATAGAAATTTGTTGCTGTTTTACCACACACATTGTCCCTCTTAAAAAAAAAATTGAGAACAAATTTACTCTTACCTCTTTGGTAAGAGTATCAATTCCCAATGAAATAAAAATGTCTCAAGTATTTTTTAAGTACACTGCATTACTAGTAATGTAAATAATTTTGTTCTCTGAAATACATTCACGCATTTTTTGATGTCAAAAAAAGTTCCTCTAGTCCAGGATGGTTGTGCACGCCTGTAATTCCAGTACTTGGGAGTCTGAGACAGGAGGATTGCAGGTTTGAGGCCAGCCTCAACAACTTAATGAGACCCTGTTTCACAATAAAAATTTTTAAAAAGGCTGGGGGTATAGCTCAGAGGTAAAGAGACCCTGAGTTCAATCTCTAGATACACACACACACACACACACACACACACACACACACACACCTCTGAACCCACAATTACATATAATTTAACTATAATGTATTACTGTTAGGGAGGTTAGGAGAAAGTATTCAGAATTCTTTTTTTTTTCCATGGTAAAGACTGCTTTATTGGTGGCAGTTAATACAAGTCAATAAATATTGATCCCCGAAGAAGAGCTCAATTATTTATCACATTACTGGTCCATTGAGAACTGAATGAAAGTGAACCAAATGGTTGCTGGGATGAGAAGTCAATCCTGTTTCTTGGGAAATTAAGCCACAGCCAACTGATACACGCAATATGCTGTTCCACCAACTGTAAGAACCATTGTGGCTCCATACAGGAGGACATCAGCTATCCCATCCTTGAGATACACTGGAATTCCATTATCCTATTGAAATAGCTTTTGTTTTTCTGGAACTTTATTTTCAAAATGCCTGCGTGAAGCATTGCTGATGGTCCTCTGAGCAATCTGACGAAGAGCCAGCAAATTCCGCAGCATCTTGACTTGGCTACTGCCCACAAACTGCGACAACTGAACACCCAGGACGGATCAGAATTCTTAAGCGAGACATTTCCAAATGTGTTGGACAGGGACAACAAGCTTGTGGAGATGAATCTATCAATTTTGAGTTTCACATTCCTAAATAAAGTTGGGGCTCATATTTCTTATGTAAGTCACTACAAAACAAAGTTAAGCTCTAGAAAGGCAAGGGCTATCATTCTCACCTTTTTGAATTTCTAATGTTTAAAACATATACTCTCCAATTATTTGCTGAACAATTGTATCTAACAAAAGAGAACATGTATTTGATCTTTGTATGTGTGTGTGGTACTGGGGATTGAATCCCAGGGGCATTCCTACCTCTGAGCTACACCCCCAGCCCTATTTTATTTTGAAACAGGGTCTCACTAAGTTGCCAAGGGCCTCACTAAATTGGTGAGGTTGGCCTCAAGCCAGTAATCCTGTCTCAGCCTCTCAAATATTGGGATTATAGGTATGCACCACCACTCCCAGCTATGTATGATATATTTGACTTGTTCAAAATAGTTAGGAAAACTAATGTCAGAAATCTTAGATTTGCTATCTTCAATTAAGTATTATTCACTACATATAAAGAGAATATTATCTAAAACAATTTAGAAACTAGATAACCCAAGATTGAGAATTATAGACTTTTTAATACTTAAAATATCCCAGTACTTGGGAGGTGGAGATAGGAGGATTGAAGGTTCAAGGCCAGCCAGAGGTAGAATGCCTCTGGGTTCAACCTTTAGTACCAAAAAAAAAAAAAGAAAAAAAGAGAAAATCTGGCCCCAAATTTCTTACATCTCTCCTAATTCTTACAACTCAAAGAGATTACTTGTGAGTGGCCTAGAAAAGGTTTATCATTATAACTCAATACTCCTAAGGATCATTACGGTCATTAAGGATCTACTTCAAAATTGCTTAGTGTTCAATAATGTCCTTCTGAATACAGTACTTTAATGATAAACTAAGGGAGGAAACAATGTTTTTTATATCATAAGATAAAAATCGTAAGACAAAGGCTAGAAGCAGATGAAAAAATACTAATGGATAAAAATGTAAGTGAAATGAAAAATCAAGGGTTTATTCTTTTGAGAATGAAATAAATGACATGGATCATTTCCTGCAGAAAATGTTTATGTGCATGAATTTTAACTTTTACATACGCATTCATAGTGCCATTTAGCCCATTCTTGGACCAGATCAGATTTTTTTTCTAAACCAGAAAGTGAATGCAATAAATACTCTTGCTTTATATTAGCAATTTTGTGCACAAGCAAAAAAATCTTCAAAATTCAACACATCTGACCTACAAATTGCTAATTTCGCCGGGCATGGTGGTACATGCCTGTAATCCCAGTACTTGGGAGGGCTGAGACAGGAGGATCGCAGGTTCGAGGACAGCCTCAGCAAGTAGTAAGACTCTCATCAATCTAGTGAGACCCTGTTTCCAAATAAGAAATAAAATTGGGCTGGGGGTGTAGCTCGAAGGTACAAAGCCCCTGCATTCAATCCCAAGTACGGCAAAAAAAAAAGTTTGACTTTTTTTTGAGGTACTGGGGATTAAACCCAGGGGCAATCTACCTCCAACCTACACCACCAGCCCTATTTTTATTCTTTATTTTGAAACAGGGTCTCACTAAGTTGCCGAGGGCCTCACTAAGTAGCCAAGGCTGGCTGCGAACCTTTGATCCTCCTGTCTCAGCCTCTCAAGTACTGACATTACAGGCTTCTGTGGTTTTTAAATAAATTCTTTTCAACAGGGGAAACTACCTTAAGGCAGTTTTTTAGAATTGTGGTTTGTCAGTGCATACTGTATGTAAAGTACTGACTACTTTTTGTAAGCAATGACCCTAGTTGACCTCCCTCCCCCATCAACTTTGAAAAGAATTCCAAAGCTACAGAAGTTGAATAAACATCTGTATTCCTTTACCTTTAATGTTAGCTTTGTCACATGTTCTACATTTGTGTAGGCATATACACTTATTTATTTTTGTGGTGCTGTGGATTGAACCCAGGGGCATTCTACCCCCAAGTTATACCTCTAGCCCTTTTTGTTTTGAAACAAGGTCTCACTAGGTTGCTGAGGCTGGCCTTGAATTTTCAATCCTCTTATATCAGCCTCCCAAGTAATCCCTCCTGGGATTACAGGTACCCCACCACACCTGGCCATTCTCTTTTACTCAAAACAGTGGAATCTTTGTCTTTATATACATCGGGACCTTCCCCCCCAACAAGTATACCTGATATAAATATCACTACTTAAAAGTAATAGAGATTTTCTATAGACATCAACGATTACACTATTAGTTTGCATCAAAGCAAATTAAAATACACTAGAGCCAACCACTCTGATAATTACCATTCTCATTTAGTTTATATACCTGCAGGAAGTCAAAAGCTTTATTAATTACCTCTAAATGAGTCCCCCAAATAAAATCAGAAACCTAAATTTGTGTTTACCAAGTTCCCAAATCATCATAACACATAGCTACCATACATGTTAAAGAGGAAAAAAACTGCAGTTGGCCCCACTAAACATGAATACAAACCCTTCCCAATCTTTAAATCCTCTTAAGTGCTTTCTTGGTAAATTTTATCTGTACCTACCAGCATCACCTCCATCTTGACCAGAGCAGGTTTCAGCCAATAAATTTGCATTCATAGTCCTATCACCATCTGGCACTGAGAGTAGAGCACTGTCCAAATCTGAAAAGAAAATGTAGAAATAATTTACAAACACTATTGCCACTACCCCAAACACTACAATCTTCTTACAATTGTTTTTGTAAGCAGACTAAATAAAAAGTATTATTGGGTATGCACTAGTACTATGTGCTGAAAACTACATAACTGAGACACTAAATTAGAACAAAACAAAGTTAGTTTCTAGGACAGCCAGGGTTGTACGTCTTACTCATCTACCTGAATTTTTTTTTTTTATTGGGGATTGAACCCAGGGGCATTCTACCTCTGAGCTACACCCCTAGCCCTATTTTTATTTGGAAACAGGGTCTCACTAATTTGCTGAGCCTATCTCAGCCTCCCAAGTACTGGGAACACAGGTATGCGTCACCACACCTGGCTTGATAATTTTTATTTACTCAAAGTACTTGGAAAACTGATGTCAAACATCATGTTAGACGTGTTAATATCTTCAATTAAATATTACTCACTACACATAAGAACAGATAAAATAATGTATCTAAAACAACTTATGAACTGATAATCCAATATCCAAGATTCAGACATGATTTTCAACCATAAGAATATGCGCACACTGAAAATAGTAAGTACAGTGTGTACTGGTTAGGAATGAGCTTTAGAGTCAAGGTGAATTATGTGCCAATCCTAGCTGTTATTGGCTATGTGACTATATGCCTCTGGTTTCTTCATTTACATCCACCATAGCCTGCCTGCCTTTCTTTTTTTGTGGTACTGGAGATTGAACCCAAGAGTATTCTAGCTCCAAGATGCACCCCCAGGCCTTTTTCATTTTTTCTTTTGTTTGATACAGAGTCTTACTAGGTTACTGAGAGTCTTGCTACTCTGCTGAGGCTGTCCTCGATTGAACCTCTGATCCTCCTGTCTCGGCCTCCCAGGTACTGGGATTACAGGCATGTACTACCACACCTGGCTGTATCACAGATTTGATGTAGGAATTTAATTAAATAATGCCAAGCCAGCCAGATGTGGTGGTGCACGCCTGTAATCCCAATACTTGGGAGGCTAAGTCAGGAGGATCACAGGTTCGAGCACAGCCTCAGCAAGTAGTGGGACTCTCATCAACCAAGCGAGATCCTTTTTCAAAATAAAAAATAAGCCGGGTGTGGTGGTGCATGTTTGTAATCCCAGTACTTGGGAGGCTTAGACTGGAGGATCACAGGTTCGGGGCCAGCCTCAGCTACCTCCCTCCACAACTTAGTGAGACCCTGTTTCAAAATAAAGAATAAAAAATCGGGCTGGGGGTGTAGCTCGGAGGTAGAATGCCCCTGGGTTCAATCCCCAGTACTGCAAAATAAATAAATAAATACATATAAATAAATAAATAAACAAATAAATAAATAAAATAAAAAATAAAATAGGGCTGGGGGTGTATCTCCAAGGTAAAATGCCTCTGGGTTCAGTCCCCAGTACCATAAATAAATAAATAAATAAACAAACAAACAGATAAACAGCAAGCCAAGCCAAATGTTAATATAGTGCTGACACCCAAATGATAATTGCTACTGCTCATACTAATAAGTAAAACATGTACAAAACAGATTGGTTTATTTCTATATTGATCCAGAAGCTGAAGAGATTAAAGTTAGGATAGTAGGGAAAGAGTTCAGAAAAGAGGTAATGCTTAAGGAGCTAGCTCTGATATACAGAAATCATGTGGAGAGGCAGCACAAAAGAAAAAAAAAGAAGCTAATGAAATGAATATTTTTGGCTGCAATCTGTAAATTTCCTGTAAATGTGTTCAATCCCACTGCCTTCAGTCAGGCGCTTTCTTGGATTAGTCAACTAGTAAAATGTGTTCCTGGTCTCCTTTCTTCTAATTAGTGTTTACACTTCTATTCATTTCCTGATGAATACATTTTATGTTCTGAAAATAGAAATCTTTAAAATTTTCAATGGTTTGCCACAGCTTTTAGAATAAACTTCAAACTTTTTAGTTTAGTTTACTGTTCAGGCCCTTGCGTCTGACTCTCATCATCCCAACTGCCCAAAACCTTCTCTACTCTCTCAAATGACTGAAGCACCTGAAAACATTCTTAAAATGTCCTTGTAAACAACCTCCTCTCACCTCCCATTTAAGAGGTATTTATCTTCGGTACCACCATCCTTGACTGTTCTAGCTTCCCAGCCTCCAAGATTAAACCAAAAATGAAAACTTCCTGTACAAAAGTAGATACTTATTCCAAAATATTTACAGTAGACAAGGAAACTGTCATATATATGTACAATGGAACATTACACAGCAACAGTTCTAGCATACAGTTATAAAGCCCAAAATCATTGAACAAATATGGTTCTAAAATACTGAGTGTCTAGGAAGATCACATGATTGTGAAAAAATTGTGTTAAAAAATGGTCAAGCACGTATAGTAGGTCATTCAGAGCTTGCAGGCCATGGCAAGGATTTTTGAGAGCTTTATTTTTAAAAAGAATAGAAGAATTTCAACAGTGAATTAACTCATTTGCCTTAAAAAATACTCCATGCTGCCGGGCCTGGTGGTGCATGCTTGTAATGCCGGTACTTGGGAGGCTGAGACAGGAGGATCACAGGTTCGAGGTCAGCCTCGGCTACTTAGTGAGGCCCTCCTCAACTTAGTGAGACCCTATTTCAAAATAAAGAATAAAAAAAATAGGACTGAGGGTGTAGCTTGGAGGTAGAATCCCCTGGGTTCAATCCCCAGCTCTGGAAAAAAACAAAACAAAACTCCATGCTATTGTTAGGAATTACAAGAGGGAAAGTAGAGACACAGAAACCACTAGGAAGCTATTTTAGCAATCCAGATGAGGGCTGAGGGTAGCCTTAACTTTTTGATGGCAGTGGCAAAGACAGAAAGTAGATGCATTTAACAATATCTGTGGGAGTAGAACTGGACTTGGTGGCAGACTAAATACTAGGGGAGTGGTTAAGGTAATGAGGGAAGTTTTTAGTCTGTACTGATGGCAGCAAGAAACCCAGGAGGTGGACTAGACTTGGGGGGTGGGTGGGAGCATGAAGTTTAGTTATAAACACAATGAGTCTGGCATACCTAGAAAGAGGTGGTATAATGTTGGGATAGAGGTGGTGAGTTTAAAGTGGTTTGGTTCTGTATAGCATCAAATTCCAATTCTGAAGTTGGGCATGTTGGTACATGCCTATAATCCCTTTACTTGGGAGGCTAAGACAGGAGGATCCCAAGTTTGAAGACAGATTCACCAACTTGGTAAGACACAGCAACTTAGTAAGACCCTGTTTGGGGCGGGGACGGGGGAGGGCTAGGGGTACAGCTCAGAGGTACACCACCCCTGGGTTCAATCCACAGTACCAAAAAAAAAAAATTCCAGTTCTGTTACTGTCAGGAAACTTGTTAGAAATGCAAATTCTCAGGCCCTACCCTAGACCAACTAAATCAGATACTTTGGAGGTAAGGTCCAGCAATCTGTAGCTTAATAAGCCCCCTGAAGGATTCTAATGCTTACTAAAGGATGAGAACTGTTTTACTTTAAAAATGGGAGGAAAAATTTAAGGGTCATTTGATCCTAATTATTATCTTTTCATTTCAGTCTTCCAAATAGAGAAATTTTGTAATAAAGGCTATAGATCTGTGCTTGAGCTGGAAATAAAAATGTTTGACTTGTGACAATATGGATGGTAAATACCAGTGAATAAAAGGCGAGACCTTGAAAAAAACCAAGTATGTTGAAAATCATAGCATTTAATGAATTACAAAAAGATATAAAAAGCTTTAGAGGAAAAGAAGTCTACTTTGTCAATGCTGCCTACAATTTAAGTTGAAGACTGAAAATGTACATTACTTTCATTTCATAAGCACCTAGGAAATCACTAGTAATCTTTGTGAGTGTGATTTTGGTAGGTCAGTTGTGACAAGTAGGAAGAATAAGGATGGCCAGTGCTGTAAATAGAAGATGACCAATAGGAAAAATCTTATAGACAATCTTTTGAGAAATGTGACATTAAAAGAGAAGGGTATGAAAGAAAGTAAGAACTGGTTTTTTAGAAGGTGAAAGCAAACATATTTAAAGGCTGACGGGAAGGAGTCACGAAGAAGTTAAAGATATTGAAAATACACCAGCAAAAAGAAGAATTACCAATTCTATAAGATTCCCAGAGTCTGGGATCCAAAAGAACAGGTCTGGGTACCTGAAAGGCAGCAGAGACAATCAGAGTAAATAGAGAGGTCTGAAGAAAGGACTTAGGATATTTCAAGGCTGCTAGCTTCTACTTTCTCTGTACAGTAGAATAGAATGTGAGGTTATTACCTAGACTAAATGGGTTGGAAGTCAGGAGAATGAACAAGTAGTTCATGTGGAAATGCAGAAATAGTAAATAGATACAGACCCCTTTCCACTTTTTGAGAGCAGGGGTACTGTTTACATTTGTTTTCCCAGTATTTGTAACAATGCATGGTTAATAAAGACCTTTAAAACTATTATTAAATATTGACTTGAAGTCAGGTGTGGTGGCACAGGCTTGTAATCCCAATACTTGGGAGACTAAGACAGGAGGATCGCAGGTTCGCAGCCAACCTCAACTATTTAGTGAGGCCCTCCGCAACTTAGTGAGACCCTGTTTCAAAAATAAAGAATAAAAAACAGGGCTGGGGGTGTAGCTTGGAGGTAGAATGCCCTTGAGTTCAATCCCCAGTACCGCAAAAAAAAAAAACTTGACTTGAATATTCTGCCTTTTGCAACCTATATTACTAAACAAAGGTTCGTTTTATTTAATAGCATCCCAACAATAATTTCTCAGCCTGATGGACATGATTGTGCACACTTATAATCCCAGTACTTGGGAGGCTTAGACAGGAAGATCCCAGGTTCAAAGCCAGCCTCGGCAATCTAGTGAGACCCTGTTTCCAAAGAAATAAAATGGAACTGGGGGTATAGCTCAGAGGTAGAATGCCTCTGGGTTCAATCCTCAGTGCCACAAAAAAATAAAACTTAAATCATCCAAGCTACTTTACTAGGCTTCTCAATTTTTTTCTTCTTTAGTACTGGGGATCAAATCAAAGGGCACTCTACCACTGAGCTCCACCCCCAGCCCATTTTATTTATTAATCTTTTTATTTTGCTTTGTTGTTTATGTTACTGGGGATTGAACCCAGGGGCATTCCACCTCTGAGCTATACCCCCAATCCTATTTTTATTTTTTATTTGGAAGAAGGGTCTCACTAAATTGCTGAGGCTAGTCTTGAACCTGTGATCCTCCTGTCTCAGTCTCCCAGGTATTGGGATTACAGGTGTGCACCATGATACCTGGCCTTATTTCTATTTTGAAACAGGGTCTGCTATATTGACAGGCTGGCCTCAAATTTTCAATCCTCCTGCCTCAGCCTCCCCAGTAGAGGGGATTACAGGTATGCACCACTAAGGCTGACAGGATTCTCCATCTTTTGGAAAACATCATTATTATAAAAATATGTTTAGAAGTTATTACAGCTTTGTCAAAGCAGTTTGTAAACACAAGGTATTTCTGTTCCTATCACATTCTATAGTGATTTGCTGAAGGCTTTTCCTCAACTAGTTCTTAAAAGAGGCATTTCCTATCTCCTACCTGAAGGTGTTAGAATTTGTGATCTTTAGCCAGGCATGGTGGCCCACACTTGTAATCCCAGTACTTGGGAGGATCCGAGTTTGCGGCCAGCCTCAGCTACTTAGTGAGGCCCTTGGCAACTTAGTAAGACCCAGTTTCAAAATAAAGAATAAAAAACAGGGCTGGGGGTATAGCCCGGAGGTAGAATGCCCCTGGGTTCAATCCCCAGTACCACAAAAAAAAGAAAAAAAAAAGAATTTGTGATCTTTAGTCCAGCATGGACAATAAGTACAGAACTCCTCACCCAAAAGCTTACTATAGAATACAGTCTTCCTGTTGGGCGTGGTGGCACATGCTTGTAATCCCAGTACTTGGGAGGCTGAGACAGGAGGATCAGAGGTTCAGAGACAGCCTCAGCAAGTAGCAAGACTCTAATCAACCTAGTGAGACCCTGTTTCAAAATAAAAATAAAATAGGGCTGGGGGTGTAGCTCAGAGGTAGAAGGCCCCTTGGTTCAGCCCCCAGTACCACACAATAAGAAAGAAAAGTATTCCCATGCACAATATTTCCCTTCAAAAACAAAACCATACCCATGCTACTGATATGAAATTATATCTCTTTGAAAAGCACAAACTACTTAGTTCTCGATATAAAAAACAAATCCCCAAATAGATAAGCTCTTCCAGGTTGACAAGCTTTCATCAACAGTATGACTGACACAGGAATGAATATATCAGACCCCTGTTATAATCTTATTCGAAACCAGCCAAAACACAGAGCAATTCATTATCAGTTATGTCAATGTGAGTAGGCCAGAAGCCAGCCAACCAATGATTCATTTGATATAGGAATGAGTTTTGCTTCATTAGAAAGCACGACAGTAAAGTGGCCGTGGTGGTAAAAGCTTGTAAAATCCCACTACTTGGGAGGGTAAGACAAGAGAACCCCAGGTTGGAAGCCAGCCTTAGCAACCTAGGGATACCCTCGACAACTTAAGGAGACCACATCTCAAAATTTTAAAAAAGGCTGTGGGTGTAGATTGGAAGAACAGTCCTTGGTAAGGGGGGTGGGGCGGACGACAATAACTCTTGGTCATCCTTTTTTTCTCTAAAACTACAGGATTACAAAATACTGTAATGTACTTGGTTTAAGTAGAGTCAAAACCATGCTGTAGAAATCTTTCATTTCATTTAAACTTAACAAAAAAGGGTTAGTATCTTTTTACAAACAGTAAAATATCTTTCTAAAGAACTATTAAAACAGTTTCATAAGTTGACAGCTATTTTTCTGGTTGGGAGCAGGAATACATGTGGCTGTAATATTTCAAATGACCAGAACTAAACAATAGGCTGAGTATAATTTCTCCTACTGTGTGTGTGTGTGTGGTGTGGTGTGGTGTGGGTGTGTGGGTGTGCGTGTGTGTGTTACTGGAGATTGAACCCAGGGGCATTCTACCTCTGAGCTATACCTCCAGCCCTATTTTATTTTTATCATGAAACAGGGTCTCACTAGGTTGACGAGAATCTCACTAATTTGCTGAGGCTATTCTCAAACCTGCAATCCTTCTGTCTCAGACTCCTAAGTACTAGGATTACAAGTGTGCGCCACCATGCTGGGCTTTAATTTCTACTTTTTTTTGTGGTGCTGGGGATTGAACGCAGGGGCATTCTGCCTCTGAGTTACACCCCCCCAACCCTATTTTTTATTCTTTATTTTGAAACAGGATCTCACTAGGTTGCTGAGGGCCTCACTAAGTAGCTGAGGCTGGCTACAAACCTGCAATCCTCCTGTCTCAGCCTCCTGAGTACTGGGATTACAAGCATGTGCCACCATGCCCAGCCAATTTCTCCTTTTAAAAATGTCTTTCCACAGTGGACAGACAACAGTTCCCTCAAAACAAAATTGTTTTTTTACATTCAGCATTAAGTCTGTTCATATATTATCTCATTTAAATTTCACTACGCACCCATGTAATAGCTTGGAGGCATAGCTTTTTTACTTCAACTTTATTAATGAAGATACTAAGGTGGAATGAGGTTGAGTAACAAGCTAGTAGCAGAGTTCTACACTGTTAATTAACTTTATTATACTGCCTCCGGATTTATAAGGAACACCAAGTCCCAGGACCTGGCACACAGCATACAATCAAACAATCATATAATTTGCAACCCTGGAGTGAGAAGTGCACTCAAACCAACTTTGTGAGTGATCCTTGCTATGCTTTACCGAATGAACAAAAGCAAACCTTCTGTCTGCTAAACCAGCATTCATTTTTTATTACCTTCCCTGTAGTTAATAAAGCAAACTCCCAAATCTTAAGGGTACCAAGATATTAGCTATCATTTTTTTGTACATTAATACATTTTGTCTTACTTATGGTACTGGGGATTGAATCCAGGGGCATTCTACCTCCAAGCTACGCCCCCAACTCTTTCTTACTTTTTATTTTGAAATAGGATCTCACTAGGTTGCTGAGAGTCTAAGTTGCTGAGGCTGGTCTTAAACCTGAGATCCTCTCTGTATCAGCCTTCCAAGTACTGGGATTACAGGCACGGCCACCACACCCGGCTCATTTTTTCTATTTTAAAGCAACCCCCTCTTTAGAATTCAGACTTATATTTCTGATTACCCGTTTATTACAATTTTTAAAAATATTCTAATTCTGGATTTAAAAATGCGACCAACAAGCAATGAATGAGAGGGAAATAAAAGACTGGCATAAGTTTTAGTTTACCAAAATATGTGCATATAACTTTTCTTGAACTGTAAAATAATACCAATATTTACCCACATCACAAAGCTGCAATGAGAAGTGATATAAACACATAAAATATTAAGTAAATTGTACAGTGCAATATAAAACCAAGTACCATTAAGTGAGGTTAGTCTTGGTCACAGTAGGTATCCTTTGGACCACAGTGGGCTGACAACCCTTCTGAATCTGGGAAGCAACAAGTGCAGCACCTGCCTGTTGAGTGCTAAATTAAACAAGACTGGGTTGGAAAGAAGGTCTCCCAGACCATTTGCTTCTGGTTCTCAGTACTTTCGATATTCCAAACATGATGCAGGTGCAAACCAATCCAGATTTTTTTTTAGAACAAATACTCTTGAAAAGGATAAGATGAGAAGAAATTAGAAATGGAAGTTTTAGAAATAGCCAAACTCCATTGTACAAAAACTCTTAGGTTGACACTAGGATCTATTTGACTTTCATTTTCATATAAATACACAGCAGCATTAAGTTTTCTTCTCTGCAGAGACTCAAAACTAAAAGCAAGTCTTGTTTGTCATTAACAGGTATAGATTTTTCTCTTAATGTTTCCCTTTTCAGTAAATTCAGTTGAAATGTTATCCATCTCTCTATATATAAAACACACACACACAGCACCTTTGACAGTTCCTGCAGCACCCTAGAAACTTGATGTTAGTTCTTCCTTCACTCTCAAATACACTGACACAAGTCACTGTCCTTGCCTAAGACTGGGCTCCACTGAATTTCTTCTTTGCACTACTTCTAAAAGACTTATTTCTGCCACAAATAGTCCCTCCCAATAGATCTCCCCAGTTCACTCACCAAATTCATGTATAATTCTCTCCAAACTTTTTAGTCTTAAATGAAAATATAAACAGAATTTCTAGTTAAAAACCTCTCATTGGGGATGAGGATATACAGTGATAGAACACACTTGCCTAGCTTACAGGAGGCCTTGGGTTCAAAACAAAAAAACTTTGTCAGTCCATAAAACAAAATTCACAATTTATTATGATGGCATACAAAGACAATTACAATGTAGCCCTAACCTACCTCAGCTCCCAACTCTACCCCCCCTCTATTCTTTTACCCACTTACTCTTTTTTTTCTTTTTTTTTTTTTGCAGTACTGGGGATTGAACCCAGGAGCATTCCACCTCCAAGCTATACCCCCAGTCCTACTTATTATTAATTAATTAATTAATTAATTTGTGCAGTACTGGGGACTGAACTCAGGGGCACTCTACCTCCGAGCTACACACCCAGCCCTATTTTTTGTTCTTTATTTTGAAACAGGGTCTTACTAAGTTGCGGAGGGCCTCATTAAGTAGCTGAGGCTGGCCGAGAACCCGGATCCTCCCGTCTCAGCCTAACCAAGTACTGGGATTGCAAGGGTGCGCCACCATGCCCGGCTTTATTCGTTATTTTTGAAACAGGGTCTCACTAAATTGAGGAGGGCTTCACTAAGTAGCTGAGGCTGGCCGCGAATTTGCAATCCTCCTGTCTGTTTCCCAAGTGCTGAGATTACAAGTATGCGCCGCCACACCCTGCTATCTACTTAACTCTTAACTCCTAGCAAACTGCTACAAAAATTCCAACTCATATTGCCCTTTCTATGAAACTTTCTCTCTTCTGACCAGTTAGGGGCCTACTACTGTACTCTTTGACATAGTCTTATTTTAACATTTATCACACTGTATCAGATACATTTTTACCCCATAGTCATCTTAGTATGAATTAGTTCTAGCTAATTTTACACTATCTGGTTACCCTACTATATTATGGCTAACGGAAAACAAAAATTCAATATTACAGAATTAATGGGGATTAACAGTATAGGGTTTAAACAATTTAATGCCCCCATCAAGCAGAAGTCACACGTGTTCTTATAACTTATCCATACAAGTTTCTTCAGCTCCCAGCTCTAGTCTGGCTGCACAGTCTCTACTCTTTAGGGTTTCTAATTTACAAGAAATAATCATCAGTACACCCATCTCTTGAGCCAAATACCACAGACAGGCAAGAAAAGGCAGCACTAACTAGAGCAAAAGTAAAGGAGAAAGACTATCTCTTTCAGGTTTTTTTTGTTTGTTTTTGCAGTACTGGGGATTGAACCCAGGGGCACTCTACCTCCGAGTTACACCCCCAGCCCTATTTTTTATTCTTGTTTTGAAACAGGGTCTCACTAAGTAGATGAGGCTGGCCGCGAACCTGTGATACTCCTGTCTCAACCTCCCAAATACTGGGATTACAAGGGTGTGCCACCATACCCAGCCCAAGAAAGACTATTTCTAGTACTACTATCATCTTTTAATTTTTTGGTGGTGGTTCTAGGGATTAAACCCAGGAACATTCTACCTGAGCTACATTCCCAGCTTTTTATTTTTAAATAGGGTCTCACTAGATTGCTGAGTCTCTAAGATGCTGAGGTTGGTCTCGAACCTGCAATCCTCCTATCTCAGCCTCTCAAATACTGGAATTTTAGGTGTGCCACTACAGCTGGCTCCACGGCTGGCTTTACTATCATCCTTTTAAAATTGAACACTGAAGATCCTTACTTGGTATATTTTATAGTCCAATGACTATTGGACATTCCTTTTTGAAAATGAGCAATAGGCCTCTGAACTACTAATTATAAGTTTCTAGTGAAAAATAATTTAGCATTTTGACTTGTAGCTCATTTTTTTATAACACATTCTATACCAAAAGGATGCCTGAAAGGTTTAGTTTAACATCTGGAATACCCTAAGACAAAGAAAATGAATCTAGGCCCATAAATCTGCTATATGAAACCCTTGGGGTAAAAATGAAGAATGTGAAGTTATTCATATTTTAAAAAAGTAATAACTATCACATCTCAGTGAGGTATGATTATAATGCTCTATATAACCTAAATATTAATGTTTCTGCAATAAAACATGAATATTCACATTTAAGGACATACATTTTGAAATATATAAACAACTAGTTTTTGTTGCCAAAAAGAACAAGAAATAGCTTTGGTTTTTTAAAGCCTTTATGATTTCAGCTCCCCCACCCCCATTAGAAAGGTTGTTTAGGGATATACTCAAGGCTAGTTAAGTGTCAGAACTGAACCTACACCCCAAACCCAAGTCTCCTTTATGAAAGCTAAATGCCATGGTTGTTTTTTGTTTAACATATCATAAACAGTTCATACATCAAAATAGTGGGAGATCTCAAATCAGATGGCCTGTTTTTTTTTTTTTTGGCGGAACTGAGGATGGAACCCAGGGGGGGCATTCTACCTCCAAGCTACACCCCCAGCTCTATTTTTTTATTTTGAAACAGGGCCTCACTAAGTAGCTGAGGCTGGCTGCAAACCTGCGATCCTCCTGTCTCAGCTTCTCAAGTCCTGGGATTACAAGAGTGTGTCATCACACCCAGCAAAAACATTTTTTATTTTGGGTGCTGGGGGTTGAATCCAGGGGCATTTTACTTCCGAGCTACACCCCCAGCCCTATTTTATTTTTTATTTTGAAACAGGGTATCACTAAGTTGTGGAGGGCCTCACTAAGTTGATGAGGCTGACCGCGAAACTGCGATTCTCCTGTCTCAGCCTCCCAAGTACTGGGATTATAAGCGTGTGCCACCACGCCTGGTTAGCCTGTATTTTCTAAACTGTAAAAATGCTTAATAATCCTAAATATTTTATCATTTAGAAAGCATTTCAGGATTCTCCAGTGCCCACAAGTTATACCAAACACCAATTATCCAAACATACTAAGTACAAATACTGGCTAGCATGTAACTCTAATTAGTTTGCTGTAACTAAAGTAATAATTCATTACTTCAAATATAAGCCTTGTTAGAATTCTTTAAAGCTATCCAGTTTGAATATTCTTTTCCCCAAATTGTTTTCTAGATACTAAATTATATGCTTTTAAACAAAAGGCAATTACACAAATTGAAAATGTAAACCTTAAACCTGATTTCAACTACTTGTTAGGACTAATACAAATTAACATATCCTGTAAAGCTATTTTCCCATCAGAAGCCTAGGTGAAAGAAAGAAACTTTCAGATTTAAAAGAACTCTGGCCGGCCATAGTGACGCACGCTTGTAATCCCAGTACTTTGGGAGGCAGAGACCAGAGGATCCGGGTTCGCGGCCAGCCTCAGCTCTCTCTCTCTCTCCCCCTGTATCTCTCTCTCTACTTAGTGAGGCCCTCCACAACTTCGTGAGACCTGGTTTCAAAATAAAGTATAAAAAATAGGGCCGGGGGTGTAGCGCAGAGGTAGAACGCCCCTGGGTTCAATCCCAGGCACCGCAAAAAAAAAAAAAGAACTCTGAATTATATATTTTGATCAAGTAAAATCACCTCACATTTGAACACTTGTGTGGCATTAAGAAAAACCATCTACATAGAACTAGATCAACTTTTGTCAAAGATAAAAATCAATTGCTGTAGCCTGGCGTGGGGGCACATGCTTGTAATCCCAGTACTTGGGAGGCTGAGACGGGAGGACCCAGGTTCATGGCTAGCCTCAGCTACTTAGTGAAACCCTCCACAACTTAGTGAGATCCTGTTTCAAATTAAAGAATAAGCCGGGTGTGGTGGCGCACTGCTTGTAATCCCAGTACTTTGGGAGGCAGAGACCGGAGGATCCGGGTTCGCGGCCAGCCTCAGCTCTCTCTCTCTCTCTACCTAGTGAGGCCCTCCGCAACTTCGTGAGACCCGGTTTCAAAATAAAGCATAAAAAAATAGGGCCAGGGGTGTAGCGCGGAGGTAGAACGCCCCTGGGTTCAACCCCCAGTACCGCAAAAAAAAAAAAAATTAAAGAATAAAAATAAAAATAGGGCTGGGGGTGTAGCTTGCAGGTAGAATGTCCCTGGGTTCAATCCCCAGTTCCGAAAAAACCCTGGGCTCAATCCCTAGTGACACACACACACAAAAGCAATTGCTGTATAAAATAATCTATTGCCCATTTACTAGAAAATGCTTGAGGAAACCATCCATTATACTACTTGGTGTCAACTATGTAAAATCCCATTGAAGAAATTCCTTTTAGAAGTAAGTACCAGAAATAATTTGCCATCCTTTGCCATATAGAACTGTTAAGTTTCTTCATTGAGAAAGGCTGCTTAGTATCTTAGAACCAATTAAAAGCTAAGACTGGCGTGGGGCACATGCCTGTAATCCCAGTACTTGGGAGGCTGAGACAAGAGGATCTCGGGTTCCAGGACAGACTCAGCAACTTAGTGAGACTCTCAGCAGCCTAGCAAAACTGTTTCAAAACAAAAAATAAAAACAGCTGGGGGTGTAGCTCGGAGGTAGAATGCCTCTAGGTTCAATCCCCAGTACCACAAAGAAAAACAAAAACTAGGGTAACCATATTTTCTACCTATGACTGACACTTTTTTTGTGTGTGGTTCTACGCCACCACGCCCGGCTCTGACACTCTTAACTTCTTTCCTAATATTTACTTATAATTTGCTAATTTGTTCATCTTTTTTTTGTGTGGTTCTGGGAACTGAACCCAGAGACAGTCTACCTCTGAGCTACACCCCCAAACTGATTTTATTTCTTATTTGGAAACAGGGTCTCACTAGGTTGCTGAGAGTCTCACTAAATTGCTGAGGCAGATCCTCCTGTCTCAGCCTCCCAAGTACAAGGATTACACAAGTGTGCGTCACCATGCCTGGCTCCAATTGACACTCTTCTTTGCTAATATTTACTTATATTTTGCTAATTTGTTCATCATTTCAAAATCTTTGTTCAAGCTGGGCATGGTGGTGCACGCTTGTAATCCCAGTACTTGGGAGGTTGAGACAGGAGGATCGCAGGTTCGTGGCCAGTCTCAGCTACTTAGTGAGGTCCTCTGTGTAACACAATGCACAGAGTACAATTATTTACAATGGGTGGAAATTGCTAGTATGACAGGTGTAAGTATAAAAATATAGACTCAAAATGCCAGGTGGGGTGGAAGGCTGAGACAGGAGGATCACAGGTTTAAGGCCAGCATAACTCAAGGTAACTTAGCAAGACCCTGTTTCAAACTAAAAATTAAAAAGGGCTGGAGGTGCAGCTCAGAGACAGAATACCCTCCTGGATTCAACATCCCAACTCCCACAATCAACAAACAAAAAACACCAAAACCAAGTCCATACTAGCCCACACTATCATGAGGTCAAAAAATGGGATAATACCCAATTTGCTCTGGTTAAATACAACTGCCTATAATCACAGGTTCCCAGACTTAGTTGGTGTATTGTCCCCTTTTCAGGGAGAAGAGGAAAAAAAAAACCTCAGTGTCATGCTAGAAATCCTTTTTTTTTTTGGCGGTACTGGGGATTGAACCCAGGGGCATTCTACCTTCAAAATACACCCCCACCCCTATTTTTTTATTCTTTATTTTGAAAAAGGGTCTCACTAAGTTGCAGAGGGCCTCACCAAGTAGGTGTGGCTGGCGGCGAACCTGGGATCCTCCTGTCTCAGCCTCCCAAGTATTGGGATTACAGGCGTCTGCCGCCACACCCGGCTTAACCACCAGGCTTTAATGTGAGACAATCCTAAATATGAAACCTGCCTCTCTACTTTTACTAGTAGAATGACCTTGGGAATGGCCTTAACCTTGGTAACATAGGCCCACTGTTTTCTATATTGGTCAGAAGTACTTGCCTAGAAAGTTAAGTCTATTTCCTGTATTCACAAGGTGAGAGGAACAGCATTTAGCCTAGAAAAATAGGACTTCAGGGGAATTTTTTAAATGTCTCACATTTGAAGGGCTATCAGGAAGATTAGAGGTTGGGTTCAAATTATACTACTGAAAAATGACAGAATTAGGAAGGAGAAGCAAATTTTGGCTCAGTATAAAATGATTTTCTAATCATGGTCATCCTACACTCCAACAGGCTGCTTAAGAAAGTAATCTCTAAGTCTTCAAGCAAAAACTCAGGCAGAGGCTATAAGACCATCTACCTAGCATTTGGGAGAAAGAACACAGCACTAAAACACTGATATAAATAACCTCAATAGTCTTTCCCAACTTTAAGGGGGATTGAAATGACCATGGTAGTTCTTCTGCCTTCCTTTATAGTTTTCATAATAATCCTATAAAAAAAGCACCATGCTTTTTAAAGGATGAGGATACTGAAGACATTAACTTAATTTGATCATGATCACATAAGTGCATTAAGTGGCAAAACTGATTTTCACATCATTTATGTCTGACTCAATTTGGGCTCTTTTCACTATTTCGGCAAATCTCAACCTTGACCCACAGTAGAATCACCTGTAGAACTTTTAAGAATTCCAACATCCACCTGGGTGTGGTGACATATGCCTGTAACCCCAGTACTTGGGAGGCTGAGACAGGAGGATCACAGGTTCGAGGACAGCTTTAGCAACCTAGTGAGACCCTGTTTCAAAACAAAAAATGAAATGGGACTGGGGGTATAGCTCAGAGTTAGAGCACCCCTGGATGCAATTCCCAGTACCAAAAAAAAAGAAAGAGAGAGAGGGAGGGAGGTAAGTAGGGTCAGAATTCCAACATCCAGACCACATCAAATATCAAATTGGAATCCTAGAGGAAAGACCCCAAAACATCACGGTCTGTAATGCTCGCAAGTGATTCTAACCTGGGGCCAAGATTGTTCTATACCAGGAATTGGCAATAAAGTTTCACTGAAACACACCCCACATTCTTTTGTTTACATATTTCCTATACCTGTTTTCATGCTACAACCAGCAATGCTGAGTAGCTGACCAGAAAATTGGCCAGCAAAGCCAAATATTTACTGTTTTTAGTCTTTTATAGTAAAAATATGCCAACCTGTTTCTATATCATATTCTCCTCTAAGAATAATGCTGGCCGGGCGTGGTGGCGCACGCTTGTAATCCCAGTACTTTGGGAGGCGGAGACCAGGGGATCTGGGTTCACGGCCAGCCTCAGCTCTCTCTCTCTCTCTCTCTCTCTCTCCCTAACTCTCTTTCTCTCTCTCTCTCTACTTAGTGAGGCCCTCCACAACTTCGTGAGACCCAGTTTCAAAAATAAAG
>PVJS01036448.1:0-20453 GCA_004027185.1 Glis glis
AGAACTAAAACCCAACTACCAGACTAATGCATGTGTATCTATGTTTATAGCTGCACAATTCACAATTGCCAAACTTTGGAACCAGCCAAGGTGTCCATCAACAGATGAATGGATCACAAAACTATGGGATATGTACACAATGGAATTTTATGCAGCCACAAAGAAGAACAAAATCACATCATTTGCAGGGAAATGGAGAAAACTAGAGAACATTATGCTAAGTGATATTAGTAAGTCACTAAGAGTAAAAAATTGGATGTCCCCCCTAATCTGTGGGAGCTAGATAGAATGGGACTTAGAAGGGACTTAGAAGGGAAGAAGAAGAAATCTTTAGATGGACAAAGAAGATGACCTAACTGAGGGAGTTGGGAGAGGGGTGGAGGGAAACACACTGTAGCACATGATGTATATACACAAACTTATAAGACTCAATCACTATCCAGAGCATGAAAGGGAGGGAAAGGGGAGGGAATATGGTGCGATTGGAGGGAGGGCTAAATGAGCAATGTGTGCCTGTATGATGTTGATATCCTGATATATATCAAAATGTATAATTACAATGCACCAATAAATGAACATAAAAAAGTATACTACAGAGCCATAGTAATAAAAACAGCATGGTATTGGCACAAAAGCAGACATATAGACCAATGTAGAAGAATAGAAACAAATTCACACACTTACAGCCAATTGATTTTTGACAAAGGGTCCAAAAACATACACTGGAAAAAAGCCTCTTCAACAAATGGTGGTGGCAAAACTTGTTATCCATATGCAGAAAAATGGAAATAAACCCCACTTTCTCACCCTGACTAAGAGTCAATTCAAGATGGATCAAATACCTGGAAATTAGGCCAGAAACTTTGCAGTTACTTGCAGAGGGCATAGGACCAACACTCCAACATATAGGCATGGGTAAAATCTTCCTCAATAAGACCCCGAAGGCATAGTAAATTAAAACAAGGATTAATAAGTGGTATTGCAGTAAATTGAAGAGCTTTTGGGCAGCAAAGGAAACTATGAAGAACCTCAAGAAAGAGCCAACAGCCGGGCATGGTGGCGCACACTGGTAATCCCAGTACTTGGGAGGCTGAGACTCGAGGATCTGGGTTCACGGCCAGCCTCAGCTACTTAGTGAGGCCTCCGCAACTTAGTGAGACCCTGTTTCAAAATAAAGAATAAAAAATAGGGCTGGGGGTGTAGCCCAGAGGTAGAATGCCCCTGGATTCAATCCCTGGTACCACAAAAAAAAAAAAAGAAAGAAAGAGCCAACAGAATGGGTGAAGGTCTTTGCAAGCTACACCTCTGACAGAGGACTAAAATCTAGAATATACAAAGAATTCAAGAAACCCACTGCCAAAAAACAAACAAACAGCTAACCCAATAAAATACAGGCAAGTGAACCAAATAGACACTTCACAAAAGAAGAAATATAAATGGTCAATAAATATATGAAAAAATGTTCAACATCATTAGTGATCAGAGATTTGCAAATCAAAGCTACCCTGACATTTCACCTAACCCCAATTAGAATGGCAATCATTAAAAACACAAACAATAATAAATGCCCATGAGGATGTGGAGAAGTAGGAACTCTGATACACTGTTGATGGAATTGCAAATTAGTATAACCACTTTGAAAAATAGTGTGGAGGATCCTGAGAATAATGGGAATGAATCTACCATATGACCCAGCTATACCACTCCTGGTATCTACCCTAAAGAACTGAAACCAGACTACCATAGTAACGCATGCTTATCTATGTTTATAGCTGCACAATTCACAATTGCCAAGGTATGGAACCAGCCAAGGTGTCCATCAACAGATGAATGGATTATAAAATTATGATATATACACAATGGAATTCTACTCAGCCATAAAGAAAACAAAATTATGTCATTCGTAGCGAAATAAATGGAACTGGAGAATACTATGCTAAGTGAGACTAGTCAGTCACACAAAGCGAAGGGTCAGATGTTCTCCCTCATAGGCAGAAGCTAGGGAGAAATTGAGACACAGGAGGGACTTCAGACAAAGGAGGAGAAACCTAAGTGGAGTGAAGGAGTATTGAAGGCTGTCTTAGAATGCACACTGAGATTATTATCTTGGACTGGCTCAGTTTGAATACATGGTATTTGTCTGGGTGGGATTTGTCCACAAGCAGACAAATTCCAAGGGACCTGGTGTAATCTTTAAGGTGTAGTCTTTGGCATTGTCTTCACCCAGTAATGTTTAATCCCTCCTTCCTTTAAGCTTGTCACATGTCTGTCTTGCTGACTTTCCTTATTGTAACTTGTGACAATTGCTAGCCTCTGCGTTTGATTAACTTTTATGATGGCTTGTCTAAAGTTTCTATAAAAGTAAGGTGCTGGCTACAGATGTCCAGGAGAATTTTCCTCTAACTCCTCCCCAACCCCCAGATATTAAATATAATTTTCTCCAAATTATCATATCTGACTCCGTGTTATTTTTGTACAAGAAGACTATTGTTTGGAAGCTGCCTGGAGCAGTGACCTTCCGTGGCAGGGACCACAGAACAATTTTCAGGAAGATTCCTGGAGCAGCAACCTTTTGTGGCGGGACTATGGAGCAAGCAGCATCCTCTAGAGCCTGCAATAAAGGAGCAGACCTAACTGAGGGATAATGGGAGATGGGAGAAAGACCTGAAGAGGGAAACACCTCAATGGTCATGATGTACATACACAAACTTATCAAAGCTAATCAATATGTTGAGCACTGGAAGATGGGGATGGGAAAGGGAGTGGGGTGGGAACTGAGGGATGGCTCAAAAAGTACTGTGTGCATGTATGCCTCTGTCACACTGAACTTCATCAAGATGTAAGTTTACAATGCACCAATAAAAAAACAAACATACAAATAAATAAATAAATGGAGAAACAAGAGGGTGAAAGAACAAAAAAATTTCATTCATGTAATCTTTATTTTCCCCACATTTATAATAGTTTAGTCTCCTATACTCTAAGACAATACATAATTTAATTCTATCCACCTGAAATCTCAACAGATTCATATAATACAGAACTATTCTGCCATTTGGAAACAGGTATACCCATTTCACAGCCTCCCAAGTACTGGGATTATGAGTGTGCACCACTACATACAGCCTCTTCATGCCCATTTTAGTGTCTCCCCTTATTTGTGTAGTTTTTTTAGAGAACCTAAATAGCTATGACTCATTTCCACCTCCTAGTTCCTACTCTTGTGAGGTTTCTCACTTACATCATCTCCCTTCAAATTCAACCCCCACCTCTCATTCAAAGTCTAATATAAATTTCACTTATTCATGTTTCCTGTCTGTTTATTCTCCACTGATATTCCCTCTTTTCTAAAATCCTAGCATACCTACTGCTAGAAGCACACCATACATTACACAATCACTGCTATTTATAATGTGTCCATTTATTTCCTTCTTGGGTAAAGGACTGGGTCTTCTTCTGTATTTAGCATAGCATACAACTTGCAATAGGATGCCCAGATTCTGAAGTTGAACCAACCCAATTCAAAACCAATTTCACTTACATGTTCATGAGCAATTTATCTGACTTCTATTTCTTTAACAATAAAATGGAAAGTATAATGATCAATCAAACTATCCTTAGGATAAAAAAAAAGAAAGCATAGGTATTTATTATGGGGCAGAATCCAGTAAGCATTCATTAAAGTTTAACTATTATCATGTTCCTTATCAGTAAAATAGTGTTTGAAGCAATGAGAAAACAGAGCATCTAGTGAGACTTCAGAAGAGATAGAGAATATATCATTTTTCTTTTCATAATTTTTAACTATATAGGTGCTTAAATATCTATATGCAGGAAAGAATATGTGCCAAATGGGTGACTACTTGCTGATAAATACCACACCTCCAGTTATGTCCCCCATTCTCACTGTCCCCAAACAAACAAATACCTGCAAAGAAAGAAATGTGTCATGGGTAGAACTAAGGAACAACTTATATATAAAACTGCTAAGTTTAACCTCAGAAAACCACTACAGTGTCTGAGGAAAAAAAAAAACCTCTTAAAACAGAATTGTAAATGAGAAAAAACAAGGTTTCATCCATTGTAAAACAATTTATCAAAGTTTATATGAACCAAAATTGAGCTGATTCTGGATCCTGTTCAAGTGCAAGAGGTAATCAGAGTCTAAAATTCAATTTTGCGCCTTCTCTTTCCTGCACTTTGAACACACAGTGCCCCTTCTGTGGATGCCTTCCGCAGTCACACCTACAGACTGTGAGAATGAGAACACTGTAGTGTTTAGCTTTTAGAAAACATGAAATGTGTCTATGTTCCAAAGAGTTCTGACTTGATGGGGCTGTGAATCAAATCCTCTTCTAACACCCTAGCTACGTATGTTTTAGAATACCCTCAAAGTCACTGATGTAGTAGAATCTTTTCTAACTTCATTCAAAGTCTATCAGCAATAAGACATTCATTCCTTTGAGGGTGACACACAGAGCAGGTAAAATTGCAAAGAAGCCTATAACCTCACCCGTTCAGGTGACAAGCTCTCACGTTCCAACCTTGGTTCTACTTCCCAATGTCATTTCTCTTCTCTCCTCAACATATCCTTTTAGTAGTTTCAATTCTGTTGCAAATTTCCTTCTAGGCTGTTACTTTAGGTAAAACCAGCCAACTGGTCTTCTCAGAACATGTAAAGAGAAAATGTATTCACCCTGCCTTAACAAATATATTAGGTATGTTAGGATTCAAAATAGGTAAAAAAAAAAAACTATACATATTCCTAGTTGACTACCTTCTATTATCCAGATCTCTTTCTTTACCAAAGACACTACTTTTGGCTTTTGGCTTTTTGGCTTTTGGCTTCTCCAGCCTTCTTAAATTCCATAGATAGCATCATGCAGCAAATAGAAGCCACTGGGTACTTATTGTTCAAATATCTTCCATTTATTTATATATTTCCTTGTTCTTTCAGAGAGTTTTCTTCCTGTTATTCCATGCCTCCTAGAAAACAAATTCTATATGTCTCTATGTTAAATGAAAGATTTTTTGTCTATTGTACTTAATGTATTATTTTACTTGTAATTGTTTTAAAAACCAGCAAGTTAGCTGGGTGTGGTTGCACTTGCCTGTAATTCCAGCTACTTAGGAAACAGAAAGAGTGCAAGTTTGAGGCCAGCCTCAGTAACTGAGACCCTGTTTCAAAACAAAAAATAAAAAGGGCTAGGGGTGTACCTCAGTGGTACAGTACAGTGCCTCTGTGTTCAGTTCCCAGTAACACACACACACACACACACACACACACGTAAATTTATATCTACATATTAGAAATATTTATATATTTTGTATAATTTATAACATTATTGCATTTTTCATATTCATTCCATATTTTCCTATTTTCTTTCTTGCTATCTAATTTAATGTATCCTCTCTACATTAATTTCCTCTAATGACCTGGAAAGTTTATTTTACTGGATTCTATTTTTATTATTGCAAAGATTTCTTAGAAATTTTAAAATGCTTCATATAATTTTCTATACTATTTGTACTTAAATACTATTTGTATTTAAAAATTCTTCCTGCATATAAGGATAGTAAACCATTTTATCTCTCATATCCAACTTTATATGTTCCATGTTCAGAGTCATCACTTCACATAGTCTCTGTTGTTATCACAATTGTTGTTCTGCCAAGACTTACCAAGATATTTTCGAACTTATTTGCTCAGCATTACTTCTTACATCTTAATTCTTTTTCCAGGGTAGCATTTCTAGTTATGCAGTTTAAAATCCATCAGAGACTTGGGGTATTTATTTATTTAGTTAGTTAGTTTTGTGGTACTGGGGGTGAAACCCAGGGGAATTCTACCTCTTTTTTTTTTTTTTGGCGGTACCGGGGATTGAATGCAGGGGCGTTCTACCTCCGCACTATGCCCCCGGCCCTAGTTTTTTTTATATTTTATTTTGAAACCGGGTCTCATGAAGTTGCAGAGGGCCTCACTAAGGAGAGAGAGAGAGAGAGAGAGAGAGAGCTGAGGCTGGCCGCGAACCCGGATCCTCCGGTCTCCACCTCCCAAAGTACTGGGATTACAAGCATGCGCCAACCACGCCTGGCTGGAATTCTACCTCTGGGCTACATCCCCAGACATATACCCCTAGATGATAAATAAATATTTATTTATTTTTATTTTGAAATAGAGTCTCACTAAGTTGTGGAGGGCCTCACTAAGTTGTTGAGGTTGACCACGAACCTGTGATCCTCCTGTCACAGCCTCCCAAGTACTAGGATTACTAGCATGCACCACCATGTCCAGCTTCTGTTTCGTAAAGAGGACCTCTATTTCACAAAGAGCCCAGGGAAATGCATCCTCCTTAGATGCTCCTTTAAGCTCATTCATGGAAATATTTCTAGTTCTCTTATTGGAAGAATAGCTCTAGGCTTTCCAAGGATCTCAGTTCCACCTCTCCTGACTCTATGTGTCTTTCTAATGCCACATGGAGAGTAACATTAAAATCTTTATGTTCAACACTTAGGATCTACATATGGGTTATTAATCAAGTGAACAAAAGAATGAGTTTCAAGAGTTTATGTTTACCTACTGTTTTGAGTGTTTATTTGTTTATTCCTGGTTCCTTCTGAGATCACAATGTTTTTGGTTTTTAATTTAATTCCTTAATTCAACTAGCATATATTTAATACATATTCAGCATACACACATATTGTTATTGTAAGAGGCAGCCTGCTAGAATTTTTTTCTCTGAGTTAGTGCAACAAGAAAATAAAAACAACAAATCCTTCTATACCTGTAACAGTGCTTTCTACCAGGCCCCTACCTGGAAGGCGCCTAACACTTGTTCTTTGCACTGCCCCAACTGCAAACTGGCACCTGCTGCCCCAATATGCTAATGAAGGACTGAAAAACTGAGCCAGTTTGACCCAATCAGCATCTAGCCATACTAGTCCTCAATTAAGTCCTCTATAGACTGACCCCTCCCCTGCTCTCACTCCATAAAAATGCCCTCTCTAGACTGTAAGTGTGGTTCTTTCTGTTCTGCAAAGAGAAAGTCCCTTCCAGGCTTGCATTAAAGCTTTCTCTTTATGCTACTGAGCTGTGTCCCTTGGTCCCTTGTCCTTTTTTCTAACAGTTATAAATTCTGGGTATAAATAAGAAGACAAATTTCATACAACTTATGCTCTGCTATGTATATGCAAACATGGAATATATAAACAAATGAACTAGGTCACCCAAAAGGTCCTATCTACTAACAGGAAAGTAAATAGGATCTTGCGATATAGAGAGAGTGGATGGGGGAAGTCTTTATACTAGATGGCCAAAAATGGCTTCTCTGATTATGAGTTCATGATTATTCAAGTTGAGACTAGAAGGAACAGCCAGGTTAACACATGTAGTCTTATCTTTATATCTGTTTGGATTTTTTAATAGCTTATCAATGTTTATGCTCTATCTCTTTATCTCATCTTTGAATATAGCTTTTTATTCTTCCTTTACATCTTCATTCTACCTCTCCCTGTTTCTTCTTTCATTTCAACCTAAAATACATTCATTCAAACATTCAGAAATCTCAAAAATTTTGTATTGATCCTTTGCCTCCTTTAAGTTACTGCTTTAAGCATATTTTTTCCAACTACTATTCTTTTATCCAAGTCTTTTAATAATGCTTTGTTTTTTCAGACCACCATTTAGTGAAGCTACCTAACAAAAGTCAACAATAAATTGAGAATTGCCAAAATTAGTATATTTTCAATTATCATCTTAAAGTCTCTTCAGGTAAAACTATTCATTGATTAATCATTAAAAGCCATTACTATTGCCCAGTGTCCCCTTTTATGTTGTATTTCCTGATTATCACTTGAATACTCTTTCTTTATGGAATTCTGTTTTATTTACCAACATCTTCAAAGCTTCTGTTTCTCATGACTTTGTTCTTTACTGTTTTTCCCTCTGGTACTAGATCCCATATATAAATATAGACACTGTAATTATTCATACTACTCTATGGTGAGAAAGGTTAAGAAGCTCTTATTTCAGATTTCTTTCCATAATTTGTTGTTTTGCATATAAATGTATGTAAACTTTATATGCCAAATCAAATTCAGCTTTCTACAGGAACTATGTTTTCTTCCTGTGTGTTTCCTATCTAGGTTAACTATATCAATGTTATAACAATGAAAATGTTATTAATCTTCACATTCAGAATCAAGCTGTGAATGAAGTACAAATTATTGAGAAGAATGAATGTTACCTGTCTGAACCATATAAAAAGAAGTATAGTGAAGAGAGTTTGGGTTGCAAATGAGATATAAAATAGTGGGTAGTAAGAGGCAGAAGAAAGGATTAGGGTGGCTGGTACTTCATCATACATAATAGGAAATTGAGATATAACCATACATATATGTACATATATACAACAAAAATTATCAATAAATAATATCATCAGACTATAAATATACACAATAAAAAGAAAAACACATCAAACTATCAAGAATTGGAAAGGAAGGGAGAATGGAAGGTGAAGGGTCATATAAGGAACCTAAATCCTCTTTTGAAAAAAAGTCAGTAAGTTGTATGAGAAAAAAATCTTTGTTTTCCCCTATAATTCCAACCTCTTCTACTCTGACCTTTTTTTTCTTTCATCATCTCTATCTTATAGTCATTCTCTTTATCTCTGAACTAATTCCCATCACTTTCACTTCAAGACTCGTTTGGATACATTTTTGTCATAAAGATTACTATGATCCCCAAATAGAAAGAGATAAAATATAACACTAAGTAATGGTTGGGGTAAACTATGAAAGGTATTTAAAGGTTGCAAAAGGATTTTTAAAAGAAATAAAGTTGCAAAAAATTTTCTATGTGATTGAGTTGACGAATCATGTGTTTTTGTAGAGACTATACAGGTATCAAAGGTACATTAGTGCTATTATTAAAACTGTTTTTGGTTCAGAACTATTATACAAACTATGCTTTTTATCTTATTGTGTTTTATATTTTCCTTATAAATTTTTGTAACTATTACCTGTTAATATTTTGAAGAAGTACAACTCCTAACAGAATATTCTGAGTTAATTTGAGATAATTCTGACCCAATTAAATGGAAGGTGTGACTTTAAAATTATAGAAGTTAAAATTATAACTCGTTACTCCCACTTCAAGACTGATGGACCTGGCCCCCTGGGTGTTTGACAATTGAGACTGAGAGACCCAAGCTGAGGAAAAGGAAAAGACTAAGAAAAAATATCCAATATTTTGGCCTTTGCCCTCCTAGGTCAGCCAGAGCCCAGAGAATTTAGGTCCCCTCTAAGGACCCTGCAAATCCAGTGTGTCACCCATCCTGCCAATCAAGGGGACTGAGAGGACCCTAAAGAAGAAGCCAACCTGTGTGCATTCTGCAAGGAGGAGGATCATTGGGAAGGGAAATGTTCCAAATGCTTCCAAGGGAAGCTACATGTGACCAGCAAGTCCCTGGCCAACCCCAGCAGATAACACAACTAGAGGAAAAACAATGATGACATGAAGAAGAAGCTCTTAAAGTAACCCTTGCAGAGTCTCATCTGATCTTAACAGCAGGAGGGAAAGAAGTTAGTTTTTGGCTAATGTAGATATCACCTAGTTGGTCTTGAACATCCAGCAGGGAAGTATAAGCAAGGACAAATGTATTAACCTGAGGGTGGAAGAAAAGTCAAAGAATAGTCAAGCATGGGCAATTAAAAGGGAAAGATAAGCAGGGTTTAGTGATGGAGACCTAAAATCCCAGTACTTGGGAGGCTGAGACAGGAGGATCAAAGGTTTGAGGCCAGCCTCAGCAACTTAGTGAGAGACTGTTTCAAAATAAAAATAATAATAATAAATAGGGCTGGGGGGCTGTAGCTTGGAGGTAGAATTCCCCTGGGTTCAATCTTTGGTACCACCAAAGGAAAAAAAAAGAGGAAAGATAATGGCCCTTTTAAATGTAACTTGAATGTACACTTGTGTCGACCCTACCAAAAGTAAATAAAGCTGAGAAGTTATATACAAAGGGTTCTTAGGAATGATTGCATGAAAATAAAGCCCTTCTGCCAGGAATCTCTGCACAGAAGGTGAAACTCATAGCTTAGACAAGGGCCCTCTATTTAGATATAAACAGAAAAATGAATTATTTTATGATCCCAATTTTTTTAGTAGTAGTCAAGATGGATGGAGCTATTTAAAAGGAGGAAGAACTCCCTAGAATTTATTCAGCTGGATATCTGGATATCTTCTTACTTTACTCCTTTTTGTAACCTGCTTTATAATCTATACTGGTGCTTCTAATTTTAGGTTTAAGCATCTGATCCATTTTTTAAAGACTAGTAGCCCAGGGTCAAAAAGCCTACAAAGCCAGATTGGCTGACACTCTATTTGTTTTAAGATTGAAGAATGGACAAAAGATAGGGGTGAATTGTAAGAGTGACATAGATTTTTCACTTTTGCTAGCAAATGTCCAATGAGTCGCTAAAGCAGTATTAAAGATTTGGCATCTTTCTCTCCCTTGCACATGTCTCCCTTGCTGGGTTACCTTGAATTCTAGGAACAAGGTCTGATTTATAAATACCTTATGATGAGTCCAACGTACCCTCCAGGCAACAGCAACTTTCTTAAGAAAGACACAGCCTGTCTGACCAATCCTGAGATAATAATGACAGAGACTAAACCTAATCAGGATCAGGGCTTTGGCAGCTATGAAAAGTCTCTAGCTATGCACACCCCAGCCTTTGTCTTCATTTCCCTTTCTATAAAATTTCAAGTCATTGTCAGTTCTTCCAAGATAGGGCTAATGACATGGGTCCCCTTGTATTCCTGGCTGGCTATGCTGATTAAAGTTCCTTTCATGCTCTTCAAAGAAAAAAACTTGTAACAGACATTTTTATTACTTCTGGAATATATACACAACATATGATTCCTTCATGGTTATCATTAAGTTACTGTAGTTTTAAATATATCTAGTTGCCATCCCAGGAGCGAAAGATACCACTAATCCTGTTGATACTACAAATTACTGTGACTAAAATTATGTAGCTGTAAGAAATCAACCATTCAGATAGCATGAATGGTGAGCATAACTTGGTCTGTCAATTTCCTCATAAAGGTAGCATCCTAGCATGACACCCTGGGAAGGTTCCTAAGGAAGGTGAAGTGAGAGGGTATAAAGTGGAATCTAAATTGCTTGGCAGTTTATGGAAACTCCGCCATATTTATTTACCAATACCTGTAGAGTTATATACCTACCACTTTCTACTTGTGCATTGTTTTTCCTCTGCCATTTCATTTTGGCATGTACCACTCAGAGAAACTTGAAGTATCATTAATGTGATGAATATTTCTAACCATTGTCAGTATTACACGCCGCTTTGTACATAATTACCTTGTGAAGTCTGTCATCTCCATCATGATCATACACATCTTCTTGGCAAGAACAATGATGTCATTGCTCGTGTCATCCCATATCTCAATCTCGGCCTCCAGCTTACTCTTTACTTTCTTGAAATCAGCCACTTGCTCAGCAATCTTCTCCTTCTCTGCCTCAGGCAGTTGAGTCATCTTAGCCTAAAACATGTGATAATTATATTTAAAATCGGTCCACTATGTAGGAAGCATTTGAGGAAGAAGTGGTCATTATAGGGTATTCATAAAACCTATTAATTTAAAATCAGAGACACTTCACAGTTTAAGCCACTTAATCAAAACTTTATTGGTTTGTTTTTTTTAAATGAAAAAACTATTGTTACAATTATTTGCTCTAGAATGATAATGATGCATGTAGAAAATATGGACTTTGGTGTCTGACATACTTAAATGTATTCCTCAAAAATAAATCTGGCAATTTGCAAATTTCTAATGCATCAAAATTTTAATTAAATTTAATGTAATATATAAAATTTGTTAGAAAAGCACATATAGTTTAAATTATACTAATAGTACATTTCAAAAGGTAGAAGTAGAATTTAATTTGAAATCAGATTGTATATGAATCTATATATGTGTATGTACATATATATATATATGTACATTTAAGGATTGATTCTGATATTCATATATATGGATTGATCTGGCTATAAATATATATATATATAGCTATATAGCTAAATCAATATATGTGTAGCTAGATCAATAAATGAACATTTAAACACTCAAATAAACACTGAATATATATTAGTAAACTATAACATATAAATTATATCAATAAGCACATATATAAAATTATAAGGATAGGTGTATATATGTGCACAGACTGTTATAAGGGAAGAACAAAAACATTGTGGGCAGGATTTATTAATAAGTTAGCTATTTATTTACTATTAATTAACATACTGAGTACTGAGGTGCTATTAACCCCTGCATAGTAAACTTAATCTACTTTAGCATGATAGCATTCTTCAAATAGGTTGCATTCTTAACAGTATGCAAGCTGAATCTTCTATTTGCAATCTGGAATATGAGATGGGTAGAAAACGATCTCTACTACTAAACTACCTTATTCACAATCTTAGCACCTATAACCTATTAATTTTTGCCAAATAAAAAAGAATCATGAAGTACAACTGATTTGAAAAAAAACTTCATAAAACTTCATGAGACTGTCCATGCAACTGTATCATCAAAAAGGAATTTCAGAGCTGGGAGTGTACTTAGTGGTATAGAACTTGCTTAGCATGTGCAAGGCCCTAGGTTTCATACACCGCACCACAAAAATTAAATCTGCTGTGTTTTCATAGTAGGATGAGTATACCTAGGTCTTAGAGGGAATGTTTAAGGATAAATCATGTCCATGGTATTTGCTTATCAGATTATTCACATAGGATATGTGATACCTACAATACCTATGTATGTCTAGATGTTAGTGCTTAGACAACCTATGGATGGGAAACCAAGGAGAAATCTCAAAAAGTTTTGCAATATTCTGGATACTAGGTACAGAATAGCAAAAACATACTTTACCAAGCTAAGAGTGTACAGTAGTACAAAAGCTATAATATACAAAAGAAAGGGAACTAAAAGAATGGTCAGTGGAAAATCCAAGCAAAAAATAAAAATCAAAGAATCAGTATCAAATGTCTGTCATTTATTATCTATTTATTATAAGCCTAACACAGAGTCTAAAATAACTTAGTGTTTATAAAAATCTCAGAATTAACCATGCCTTAATTCTAGCATAGTAAAAAAGATACGAACTTTCTGATTTGAATTTTTCCTTTAAATTTCTTAGCTGAATTTTTGAGATGTATTGAATGCTCCATAAATGAGATCTACTTCATATTCAATAGCAAAATTATCAAAATCTATTCACATGTTTAACATTAAATTTTTTATGTTAATATTTACTTAATTTTCTTGGAAGAATCAAATTAGGCTACATTAGACAAGGTTTTTAATTAATGAGCTATACAGGTTCTCTTCCTTAGAATCTGAAAATAGTTGGGATTCTCTCTCTCTCTCTCTCTCTCTCTCTCTCTCTCTCTCTCAGGAAATGTGCCTTATGCAATGTGTTAAAAGAAGAGCAACTTTTACTACTGCTGGCACATGAATGAAGACACAGCTCACTACTTCTGAAATCAAAAGTAATATGCAAGCATGGTAAGTAAATTATAAGCTATCAACCCATTAAAATAGCTCAAAAATAGAAACGAGTTTTCTCCATCTTGACTACTGATCATTAACATTCTCTCCAGTCTCATAAAAACAGTTCATATTTTCAAAACTGTCCAGCTCTGGGTAGCTGGGGGCTCCTGAGAGATAATAAATCTGTGATGCTGAATCTAATAAATGTCAAAATATACAATGGCACATTGTAGAAAATTATCCAGTATCTTCATAATAAAGTCAAAACTACTCAAGGGGTAATCTGGTTACATGTATTCCAAGTTCCATTCCTTAGAATGCCACCTATTTCTTATATGACCTTGAGGAAATCATTTAATCCTCCTGTCTGAGTTTCCCCAGGTACAAGATGACAATAATTGCAACTGTTACCCACCTGCCATGTAGACAACAGAGTTGATTGCTGGGTAACATTGAGACCGACCCTGTCATGGACAGGGGAGCTCCTGGGCTACACTTGATTTCCTTAATAACATCCCAACTCACTGGGTGAGTCACAATCAACAGATGTTTATGTCTTGACAGATAAGGGTCGAAAGTTGGGCAATGGTTTGCAAAATTAAAAGTTCTAGAGAATTCTAGTCCTGTTTTGGGGGTGGGGGACAAAAACAATGAAACATTAAATTACTAACTGACACCTTTACTAAAGGTGTTAAGAGATTCTATGAATAATGTATTAAATGCCATCCATCAATTTCAATCACTTTGAAAATTTTAATATAAGACTTGAGAGAATATACTTAGGAATTCTGGGTAAAAATTCCTTACTGCATTACCATGCGCAGGATAAGAAAAGAAACCGAGGTATGAAGCTTAAGACAAGTCATATTAAGTAGAATCCCTGGTGTATATGGGCCAGGTGGCTCTACGTCTAGGCTCATATTCAGATCTGTAGAACAGAACTCTAATACAAATAGCTGTCAAACCTTTGTGAATCACTGCCATATGGATGAAAATTTTATTGTGTGTCTATTGCTTTTGGAATTTGTTACCACAGGCAATGAAAATAGCTAACACTTATACATGCCAGACATTCTCTAGGCACCAAGCATCTATTTAAACCTCAACCACCATAGCAGCCCTATGAGGTAAGTAGCATTATTATCACAATGCTGTGGATGGGAAAACTTAGTGTCTCCAAGAAATTAAGAGATTTACTGAAGATAATGGTGAAACAGGATGCAAACCAGAAAATTTGGCTGAGTTTTTGTTCTATCACCATGACAACACACATGAGTATTATTGCCCCATTATACCAAAATATCCATGTTATCCTTAATGACATTTCTCTATCATTTTCTTTTTTTTTTTTGTGGTACCGGGGATTGAACCCAGGGGCATTCTACCTCCGCGCTACACCCCCGGCCCTATTTTTTATACTTTATTTTGAAACCGGGTCTCACGAAGTTGCGGAGGGCCTCACTAAGGAGAGAAAGAGAGAGAGAGAGAGAGAGAGAGAGAGAGCTGAGGCTGGCCACGAACCCAGATCCTCCGGTCTCCGCCTCCCAAAGTACTGGGATTACAAGCGTGCGCCACCACGCCCAGCCTTCTCTATCATTTTCCATCTTAAACAAAACTGTTCTCCAAACTATAATCACTTTTCTCTTAGAAACTAATTTAACTCATGTGTAATCAGTCTCTCTAGCTCTGATCTTTCTTCCTTCATGTAGTGTAAGTCCACCACAATACTAAAAATGTCTGATCACAGAATGATGAAACACACACACACACACACACATCCACACACACACACACACACACATATACACAATCAACTCAGCCAAACAGTTTATCTTCTTGATTTTCATATTTCTCAGTGATATGGCCTTCCACCCAATTTTAAAGTCTCATTTAATAAACAAAACAAAACAATTCCTCCATTTTCTTTACTTACGATACTCTTTTTAGGGATGGATTTTGTCCATTTTAAGTTTTCTTTTATTACGTCCATCTCCTTCTCTGTGTTTCCTTTACTACAGTACATGTTCTCCCTTTCATTTCCTCTTTCATTTTCAATCCTCCTGTCTTGTTAATGCTGGATTCTGTTTTACTGAGTTTGGTGGAACTGCACAATTCTTCAGCTAAAACATTTCATCCATGTCTCTTTGCAAAATAAAGAATATCAATTCCTCAAAGATAAATATTATGTTTGCTTAAAGTGGAAAATCCATATGGAAAAATGCCCAAATCATAAATGTATAGTTGGAATTATTTTCAAAAACTGAGAAAATCCATGTTCCTAGCACCTAAATCAAGAAAAAAGATTACTAGCACCATAATAATCTCCTTCTGTCTTCTTTTAGTAACTATCTCCTCAGAACAATCATTACTTTGATTTCTAAAACTATAGGTTTTCTGATTTTTGAGCATTATAAAAATGTAATCACACACATGTACGCTTGTGTTTGCCATTTTATGTTCAACATTTATATTTTTGACATGCACCTATACTGTTGCTTGTAGTGATATTCTTATTCTTATTGCTTTATACAGATATGTGCAAGTATATACCATCTATTTATCTATTTTTCTGTCAATGATCTTTCAGGAACTATTCTGTGTTTGGCTATTATAAATAGTGTAAGTTCTTGGACCTTTTGGTGCATATATAAGCATATTTCTCTTGAGTAAATATCTAAGAGTGGAATTAATATGTCACAGACTCACCATAACCTTTTCTATCAGTCTTTTTTTTTTTTTGGTATTGGAGATTCTACCTTCTAGCTATACCTCCAGTCCTTTTTATTTTTTATTTTGAAACAAGGTTTTGCTCAAGGTCTTGAGACTGGCCTCAAACCTGCAATTCTCTCATCTCTGCCTTTCAAGTACTGGGATTACAGATGTGTACCACCACGACGGGCTTCTACTAGTCTTTTAATCTCATTTCATTTTACTTCCTTCTACACAGTGGACACTCCAGCTAAATTAAACTATTTGCAATTTCAGGTAGATATCTTGAGATTATATTTCATTAATTAATTTATCTTCTTCCCTTCTCTCACTTTTGTTAGTTCAAATTTAAACATATCTCTAGGCCAAATTCATAAAGTATGTATTTCTTCATTCTCCAGTTGTAGTTCATTGTGTGTGTGTGTGTGTGTGTGTGTGTGAGAGAGAGAGAGAGAGAGAGAGAAATAGAGAGAGATACAGGAGTATCTCTCTGAGCTACCTCTAATCTCTCTGAGCTATCTACCTCTGAGCTACACTCCCAGAACTTTTTATTTTTTATTTTATTTTATTTTTTGGTTTGAAACAGGGTCTCACTAGGTTGCTGATAGTCTCACTACATTGTTGAGGCTGTCCTCAAACCTGTGGATCCTCCTATCTCAACCTCCCAAGTACTGGGACTATAGGCATTCACCCCATGCCTGGCCTGTAATTCATTTTTTAAAGTTTCAAAATATGTTATCAGTTCTTTCCTTTAGACAGTCATATTGTTCTCTCTTGTAGTCTCATCATTAGTGAATTCAAATATAGAAATGACTAGAGGGAAGGTCTGTGAAAGCAGAATCATCTTTCAGAATAATAGTGCTGCCTTTAAATATTCTTTCTTTCTTTCATCTCTCTCTCTCTCTCTCATCTATCTATCACCTATCTATCTATCTATCTATCTATCCATCTATCTACTATCTTTCTATCTATCTATCATCTATCTATCTTTCTATCATCTATCTATCTATCTCCTTTCCTTAAAATATAAGTTCCCTGAAAGCAGAGACATAATACATGATGAATGTTCTCAGTTGTTAACAGAAATGGTCAAGAGTTAAATACAAACAGAGTTTTGGGCTCAAAATTTTATAGCACTAATCTTGCATTTTCTTGGTCACCTACATTGCACAAATGCCAAGTTTCTACCTCTATGAGTATCTAAATTCATTTATCTTATGAATTTTTCCTGCTCACTTTAAAAAATATACTTTTACTGGTTTATTGTAATTATACATCATAATGAGGTTCAGAATGACAGAAATATACTTGAACACAGCATTTGGTATATTTCCCTCCAATTCCCATCCCGCTTTCTCCCCCTTCTCGTATCATTTAGATTGGTATTGACAACTTTATATATGAACATAGCATTGTTTGAACTGTTTCTTTCATCAGATCTCCTTTTTCCCCTCCCCAAATCCCTTACACTATCTACCAATATCTCTCCTTTATCTGAAGTCCCTTTTGTTCCCCAATTTATCCCTAGCTTCCACATATGAGAGAAAATATTATGACCTTTACTTTCTGTGACTTCCTGAGCTCACTTAGCAAAATATTCTTGTTCGCTTTCACACTTAGGTGGCTATTATTCTTCTAAGACTATATTAATCTGCTTTTTAGTTTCATTATGCTCATTTTTACTGTGTAAAATATTGATAGTCTAAATGATTTCCATTACACCTTAAGAGAGATAAAAAGAAAAATAAAAACGTGGCATAATAGGAAAAATGTAGAAGCTGTTGTTATTCACACCTCCATCCAACTTCCAACACTGACAAACATGCGTTATGTAGCAAAGAACTTAGTCATTCTGATCCTTGCTTTCATTATATATTAAATGATAAACTTCTAAACATGAGAACTAGAGTTATTACTGTAAACAATAGTGTCTGGAATATATTAAGGACTTTAGTAAGTGGTACTTGTAATCAATGTATATAAATAAATGCCTTAACCTGGTCTTCAAGACTTTCCATAATACTGGGGAAAAGGACATATTTATTTATTTATTTATTTATTTATTTATTTATTGTGGTACTGGGGATTGAACCCAGGGGCATTCTAACTCTAAGCTACACCCCCAGCCCAATTTTACTTTTATTTTTGAAACAGGGTCTCTATAGGTTGATGAGAGTCTCACTACTTGCTGAGGCTGTCCTCGAACCCACAGTCCTCCTGTCTCAGCCTCCCAAGTACTGGAATTACAGGCCTGCACAACCACACCCCTCTTGGGAAAAGGACATTTGAAACAGTCACTTGGACTACCTCACAGAGCCTAGGCTAGAACCAAGTGAGGTATTTTGAGTCAATGGATTCCATAAGTAGTAAATGCTATAGAAATATAAGGTACTTATAATCGTCTCATTCTCAGAAGCCCCCAAATCCAAGACACTGATTTTTCAGATAAGAGAACTATGTCCCAGAGAAGGTGAATAACTTTAAAAGCATCATCCAGCTGGTTAACAGCAGATTTGATGTTTAAATCTGTGTCTCCAATAGTAATTTTCTTTTTTAACTAAGTCCTGTGCTATCTTTAACTATAACATTTCTCATAGAAATTTAATTCTTAGATAAATCATATTATTCTGCTACATTCCCTGCCCATAAAACTAGATGAAATGAAGAAATAGTATTGTATTAGCAAATAATCTGTAATTACTATTTTTAAATTTTATGAATTTAGGGAATTCCTAATAAAAGCATATCACTCTTATGAATAGGTATCTACAACACACTTAAAAGTGAAAGCTTTATAAATTTAAATACATATATATATACATGGTTTATGTATATGTCAGAGAAATAATTCTAAAAGGATAATTCATGTTCTTAGCTCCAGAGTTTCTCAAATTTAATAGTGGCAGTTATGGGTCTACTTAAATAAACCTAGAGGCATTTGGGAAATGGTATGTTTTTAATATATTAAAAACATAAATCATAGAGTGTTTTGAAGGAACTTAAAAAATCTGAAGTGCTACCAGCAAAAGTTCAACCTAATTAAAGTTGTGGAAAAAATGAATGAAAAGGTTTATGCATTGAGATTTAGAGCATACTAAATTGTGATGTCAAACATATCCTGGAACCTATTAAGAAACATTTTGTATAATTATTTTTCAGGGACTGGGTCAAAACAAAGTGTTAACTTGTAAATGATCAGTCTTATTAGATTAATTAGCAGTGTCCTACAGGTAATGGTAATTAAAATTTGTTCATGCTTTCCACCTGCCAGTCAACCACTAGGCACTTTTGGAAAAGTATCCTATTTAAATAATAACAGGATAAAGTAGATATTATTAATATCCATGTCACAACCATGAAAATTATGTTTATAGAGGACATGTGCACGTTTCCTATAAATGAAGAAGGACCTCTTTACCATTTTTTCTTTTACATAAAAATAGTAATATTTTATTTGTGAACCCAGTTTGTACCCAGGTTGTTAAATAAATGAATGAATGAATGAATGAATGCTGTGAAACACATCTGGGAGACAACTGGGGAAACTGAATATAGACTGGGTGCTAGGTAATATTAGAAGGTGAATGTTAAATTTATTTGTGTGGTGATCATACTGTGGTTAATAAAAGAATGTTCATTACTTTTGGATATGGCTGCTGACATATTTAGGAATAAAATGCTATCATGTTTGAAATGACCCTGAAGTGTATCTCTATGTGCAGATGACATGATATTATACTTAGAAGATCCAACAAGCTCAACCAAAAGGCTCATAGAACTGATCAACAAATTCAGCAAAGTGTCGGGATACAAAATCAATCTTAAAATCAGAAGCTTTTCTTTATGCCAACCATAAATCCACTGAAAAAGAAATCCAGAAGACATTTCCACTCACGATATCCCCCAAAACAATAAAATACTTGGGAATAAACCTAACCAAGGAGGTAAACGACCTCTACAAGGAAAACTACAAATCATTGAAAAAAGAAATTGAAGAAGATCTTGGAAGATGGAAAGATCTCCCATGCTCTTGGGTAGGCAGAATAAATATCATCAAAATGGCCATTCTCCCAAAAGTGCTCTACAGATTCAATGCAATACCCATTAAATTACCAAAGTCATTCTTCACTGACATAGAAAAATCTGTTCTTAAATTCATTTGGAA